>PITA01002111.1:14961-83705 GCA_004023965.1 Spilogale gracilis | reverse complement strand
CCCCCACCAAAGGCGGCCCTTCACCTGTCACTGACCCCTGCCCAATGGCCAGAGGAGGTATCAGAGATGATGGGAAAGCCTAACAGAGCCCAGGGCCAGAGGCAGGGGCTTTGACTCAGGCCTGTTTCACACCCACATGTGAAGTCTCTCAAACAAACACCAGCCAGCACTGAGCCCTGCTACCCTGCGCAGCACAAACTGCCCCCCATCCACCCATCCTTGAGCTTGTGGGCAGGCACAGGTGAAGGGTAGCCACTTCGGGCTACCAAGGGCCCACCGACCAGCAAAGAGAGTGGCATTTCTGTTGAGTTGGGCTTTGGCACCAAATTCCAAGCCCATTCTCTCCCTTCTACTCCCACTCAACCCAGAGATTTTTTTTTCCCCCAGAGATGGTCTTCTCAGGGGCATAATTTCAGAGGGACTCTGATCATTCTTTCATCACTCACAGTAACAACAGGAGATGCTGCAGAGGAAAGGAAAGCTGGAGGAACAATAGAAGGAAGAGAAGGGATGGAGTAAGGAGGAAAGAAAAGCCTTCGAGTTCAAAGACTCGTATTCTGGGTTTATATCCTACGTTCACACCATTGCCTGTGACGTACCTTTAGATGACTTAGAACAGAGGCTGGTAAGCTATGACCTAAATCCGGCCCATCCTACCACCTGTTTTTGTAAATAAAGTTTTATTGGGACACAGTCACGTTCACATGCACCATGTATGGCTTTGCTCTACGGTGGCCAAGTTTGGTAATCAAAAAGTTTGTGAACTGCACTTAGGTATCCTTCCCACCACGGTACCCTGATAAGCTGCTCACCTGCTTAACTGGAAACTCTTGTGCAGTACACAGCCTGCGCAACCATACGCAGTAGGCATGGAAGAAGGAAAATGTCAAAAAAAGAAAGAAAAGAAAATGTCAACTCTGATTTCTTCAAACCAATTCTCAGCTCAGATGAGTCTGGGGGCGGTACGTGGAGCTCCTTCTCTTTGGAAACGGCTCCCTGTCCCTTCTCACACCACGGCTGCAAGGAGCCTGCTGGCTGTGTTTACCAGATGATGGCTCTCTCCCACGTTAGCTCCCAACCTGGCATCTCTCCACCCCCAGCAACTGCCAGATTAAATGCATTACTTGACCATCTTCACCCGGCTCCCTTTGATGTTCCCTTCTCAAGCTTCAAAATACCTTTTGGAGGGAGATCAGACAGCATTAAACAGAATTACTAATTAATTAAGCAAAGTTAAATTTTAAACACTGTTTGTTGTGTTAGCCAAAAGCCTGAACAGAACAGAGTTTTTTCCTCCAGTGAGATCAAAGACAGTCTCTTCCCTGTCCCTCCCCCAGTTTAAAAAGAAGAGGGGGCTGGGGAGGAAGAGAGGGAAAGAAGAGCATACAGAGGAGCACCAGGGAGCAAGGAAAGACCTAAGTGAGGATGGTCGGGATGGTCGTTGGGGGTGATCATGAGGTCTAGGCTCCCAGCCCTCACCCCACACCCACAGTCCCAATGGGAGGCATCAACAGCTCATTTGGGACTGCATGCTGGGGGAGCCCCAGTCACTTCCTCGAGCCTGTTTAGCCTGGCAAATAGCAGGGAAGCACGATGGCACAGCCCACCCAGCCTGAGCTGCTGATCGCTACAAAAGAAACCAGATCTGCCCTCCGACAGCCCCACCCTCCCTGGTGCCCAGGCAGGACCAGCACCTCAGGGCTCTTCTCGGGGGGGGGGGGGGTTTAGGGTCATCTGAGAGTGCACTGTTGTGCACTGTACAACCCTAGGGGGCACCATTCACAGGCTGGACCTCATACGCTTGTATATTGCCAGTGACATTTTGGGGACAGATGGCAGAAAGGTGTCCTGAGGTGGGGGGCAGGGGGCAGTGGTGGTGGGAGGAAGCTCCTTTCTCTACTTTGCACAAATGCATTTGTTGCGAGCTGAGTGCTGTCTCTCCCCATCCGGCCCAGCACCTCACTCTGCGCAGTCTGATCTGGGATGCCTGCGGCCCGATGGCAAGTCTCCTGGGAGTCGGGGTCCTGCCAGCTAACGCCCCTGGGATGGCCACAGCCCATGCACAGGGCAGCCAACCCACACCAGCTGCAGAACAAGCACACCATAAATTCAGGCTTGAATGACATTGGCAACCGGTGTGAGAAAGGGGGTGGTTGAAAGTGGCAGGTCTCTTCCCGAATCCCATACTTAGGCTAAAATCCCAATCCTGGATGAGAGGAGTAAACGTCAGCTTATTTTAACACAATCCAGAAAGGCCTGGTTGATTATAAACTGAGGAAGTAGGGACAAATCTGAAATCCCGTTATGACTATTATGAGCCCCCCCCAACCCTCCATGCCCCCCTCCCCCCCAGAGACCAGAAATGACTAACCCTCGGGAGGTTCTCTCAGCCGGGTTACCTGCCACGTTCTTCTCAGTCCATAAAACCTAAGATCCAACACAAGCCAGAGCTTCCTTGCTGGAGTCTGGACACCCGCCCTAACGTCTCCACAGGCCCTTCTCAATTGTCTGCCTGTAGATTATCTGCTGCAAATATTTTAGTCTCAGGGTGGCTTGCCAGGATGTTTCTGACTCCCCAGCCCTCCACCAGCAGCTGTTAGAGAGAATGCAGATGAATTTTAATATTAGCCTCTGCCAAATATAATTAGGCGGGTAGATCCACTGCCAGCATAAAGAGAAAGGTATCATATGTGCATTCCAGGCCAAATGGTTTCTTGCATCATTTGTACAAGGCTCTCCTAAGGGAGTGAGGGTCCGAGAGATGCGCAAATCTGTTTGTCTACGAGCACAGCAGTGGGATGGGGAGGTTAGGGGTACGTGTGTTATTCCGTTAGGGCCTGTTAAGAACACCAGGCTGGGGGCACCTGGGTGGCTCAGTGGTTAAACCTCTGCCTTCAGCTCAGGTCATGACCCTGGAGATCCAGGATCGAGCCCCACATCGGGCTCCCTGCTCAGCGGGAAGCCTGCTTCTCCCTCTCTCACTCCCCTTGCTTGTGTTCCCTCTCTGGCTGTGTTTCTCTCTGTCAAATAAATAAAATTTAAAAAAAGAAAAAAAAGAAAGAACACCCGGCTGGGTAAGTTCCTGTTTGCATCTTCCCAAAGAGGAAACTAACCTTAAGAAGCAAAATGGATCGAGCCACATATTTGCCGCTAAAACTGATCTGCCTATTGCTGTCTCTCAGCCCTGTCTCTCCACCAACTGCTTTAGTTTTTGCCCCAGCCGTGCTCTCGTGCTGTTATCCCTGCTGAAAACATTCATCCCAGCTCACCAGCTCCTGTTTATCCTTCAGGTCCTCAACTCGGGCCCTCCAACCTCCAAGAAGGTGCCTGCACATCTCCAGGGGCTAAGTTACAGTTCCCTGCTCAGTGAGTCCGTCTTACTCATTGTCATTTTTCCATTAATTCGATCTTTCTCAAGTAGCCCCAACAGATGGAACAGTGCTTGTTACCCACATCTAGGTGCATCAACACTGCCTTCATCATCATCATCATCATCATCATCATCAAAATGAGACAACAGTCAGTAGCATATGTGGGATTTAAACCCAGAAGTGTAGAAACAGAAGAATGAAAATCCCCATTTCCTGACTCCCCAGCCTCTGGTCTCTCCACTCCATCACCCAACAGTAGACGCCTGCTCCTTGTGTCCTACAACCATCGTCTCCCTTCTGAGAAGAGCATCTGGGTTTCCTCTGGTGGGCCACCCCTCCATCTCAATCCACATGGAGGACTGATTCCACCCAAGCTTTGGGGATGCGCCCACATCCAACCCTGACACCATCAATTTCATCCTGAGGGCCACTGGGGCTGCTCACGGGTCACTCCGGAAGGAGGATGCATCCTGAAGCCCGTGACCCCGAGCCTGTGGGCCCCTCACCTGCACGTGCCCTGGCCATGTGTTCACATGGTCACTGGATTCTCTGATACTTTCAAAATTCGGTATTTTAACCTCAACTGGTTAAGACCACTGTCTCTTCCCATTCTGACTCCCAAACATCCCCAAATGTCCTGCAATGTCGGGGTGAGAATAGGCACAGGCGTTTCTGGAACTGAGCTAAGGGAAGGTTGAGTTACAGATATATTTGTTTACATTTACTGGGATAGAGCTATCATCTGGTTCAAAGTTATCAAAGAATCATGTAAACAAATCAATAAATAAAGGAATCATGGATTCTTTTTCTTAAAGACAGCCCCCAAACCGGACACACCTCAGGTGTCACACAACCCAGATCCACCAGGCGAGAAGCAAACTTCTGTAACAACAAAACTTACTGAGACTTGGGGGCTCTCTTCCACCTAAGGCAGCTGAGCTGATGGGATGAGAGCACCCAGAGTTGCCTAGCCACCCTTTGACACCTTAGTGGAAGAGACCAACACAGGCAGAGGGAGAGGTGTTGGTGGGGGGAGGGAGGGAGCGTATGTGCATGTAGATGACATGGTTTGAGGTCCGGGATCCAGATGAGCCTTTTTAGGCAAGATCAACCCTAGGATTTTTCAAGATCACCAGCCAAAGCCTCAACACATTTGAGTTGAGTGTCAAAAGAACCCCAAGAATCCTGACTTAACTCTGAGCTCCTGCTTATCAGGACAAAAACCACCACTACCCAAAGAGGAATTGACCTAATGCAGTGGGATTCCCCAAGGTAGTTTCTGGCACTTTCTACCAGTGGGTGTCTACCCTTTCCTGAGACCAGGCATGCCAGCTGGGTTTTCTTGCTCTGCAGCCTTGCCTCCCTGGGCTGCATTTTACCATAGGAAGATTTTATTTAAAGACCAGTTGTGACTGAGGGGAAAAAGGAAAGGAAAAAAGAGAGAAAAGAAAAGAAAAGAAAAGAAAAGAAAAGAAAAGAAAAGAAAAGAAAAGAAAAGGAAAAGAAAAGAAAAGGAAAAGAAAAGAAAAGGAAAAGAAAAGAAAGGAAAATAAAACCTTGCCAACAAATAGCATTCTGGCCTTTTCCCTCATCAGAGCATAAGGTTGATGGCCACTCTGCTTTGAGGTTTGAATCGGGCTGAAATGAAACATCTGTTGGGAGGGGGGATGCCGCCAGAGAGGGAGCAGGAGAGAGAAAAAAGCTTTTTTGGGCTAAAAATACCATGTCCCCTCCACTCTCCCTCCATCCCCGCCCAAGTTAAAACATGTGATGAAATTCAACTTTTAAAATCTAACCCCGAGCTACTTGAAACTACTAAAGCCTCCTCAGTGTCTGACATAAGTCAGAATTTCCACTGTTCCCACTGAGCTTTTATGAAGAACAGACTCGAGAGAAGCCGCTGTCACCCGGGCTGCTGGGGGGCCTGCGGCACGCAGTGGAGTCAGGGCGCACTCACACTCAACAGGACGACAGGCTCTGAACTGAGAGCTCACGGCCAGCAGGGTGTGGTCCACCTGCCCTCAATCAAGGTGGGGGGGTCCCTGCTACTCCCCAGTTACCTCCTCCTCCTCTCGGACTTCGGGAACCACCGGCCAGCCCCAGCAATTGACCGGCCTTTGCCGGGGAGACGTCCTTAGAAGTCCTCCCTCTCTCCCTCTCTCGCTGTCTCCCCGCTTCCAGCTGCTCCCTGACCTCCAGACTCAGTGTCCAACTGTTTATCTACTTGGTATCTCTACTTGGATATCCGGCAGCCATCTGGAATCTGACATGCCTCCAACAATCAGCCTTCACTGTCACCTACCCAAACCTCCACCTCAGAGGGGACCCCCCGCCTTGCCGTTGGTCTGTAAGTCGGAAGCCCATGGTGGGTGGATGCCCAGGATCCCTTTCTTTCCCTCATCCACCCCCTCACCCCATCTCCCGTCTCCCACGCCAGCCCCCAAGCCCACCCACTTCTCTCCAGCCCCATGGCCCCCATGTTAGTCCGAAGCCATCACCCCGGTCCACACGACTAGAGTCATGTCCCATTGTCATGGCTTCCTTCCTCCTCCCTGGGCAGGGCCCATCCTTCCAAGAAGACGTAAGGACTTTGTTAAAATGGAAGTCAGAAGCTGGCACTCCCCTGCCTACAATTTTCCAACGGCAGGAGCATGGTCCCACCCTCGGTGACTGGCCCACGCCTGTCCCTGGTGTCCCCTCCTGCCTTATAGTTCTCCCTTTTGTGCTTCCCTAAACCTCCAGGTTCCTTCCCTCTTGGGGTTCTGCTTGCTTGCTCCTCCTGGCTGCTCTCCCTTCACATCCTCCCATGGCTGGCCCCTTCCCGGCACCTACATCTTGCCTGAAACCTCACCCCCTCAGAGAGGCCACGTTACCCTTCACCGGGTTTTACCTCTCAGCAGGGCACCACTACCAGAAACTTGCACGGTCCTTCCCATATCCCTCGTGTGACACCCTGCCAGCAGGTGCTCAGTAAATACTGCCCAGATGAGGAGGAGTTAGAGGCCTGAGTTTTGTTGAGTCTGCTGTGTGACCTTGGGCAGGTTACATCCCCTCTCTGGGCCTTGGTTTTCCAACTATAAATAAAGATGGCCTCCTGACGGCTCCTTGGGGCTGTGAGTGGTTGACATATCACACCTGGGGGCTGGGACAAATTGAATACACAGGACCCGCCTGGGTGGCCTGAAGGAGGAGACTGCCTGACTTCAGTGACTTGGTGCTGTTGACTTCATTCTTCCAGTGAGTATTTATTGAGCACATACAGCATGCCAGACTCTACATCATGCACTGGGAGGAGAGGAGGTTCTAATAGGATTAAGGAAGCTTTGAAAATAGGTCTTCTTTGATCTGGACTAGTAAATAATTATAAACACCAGTTGGCTCTTCTTCAAGAAGAGACCTGTGAAACAGTAAGACTCCTGCCAGCTCCCATTCGCTGGGCACTTCCTCCGCACCAGGGCTGCTCTCTGTGCTCGCCGAAATGACCTCACTGTCTTCATGGGCACCCTGCACAAGGGCTCGGATTACGGCCAACAAGGAAAAGGAAAAACGGAGATGTGAAGTGATTCACCCAAGGTCACCCAGAGAGTGGTGGTTAAAGCCAGGCTGGATCTGAGGGCAAACTTGCAGATCCCCCAAAAAGCCCGAATAAAGGTAGCAAGGTGCCTCTCCGGGCTGGCCCCTGGGCCTCAGGCCCAGCACCGTGGCCCTACTTGGCAGGACCCGCTACTCTAACACACCCACTCTGGGGCCAGGGGAGTGAGGAACCCCTGGAGGTCTGATGGAGTCAAACCCAGGCCGGGGGGAGAGAGGCGTGCCCCACAGCAGCCCTGGGGGCCTGGAGGGAGGGCCTGGGCCCCCATGGGGAGGGGCCGCCTGACTCCAAGCCCTCTGCCGAGTCAGCTTTCTAGAGATGCCCCGCAGACAGCAATGTACCTGCTTCCAGCCCCAAATGGAGGTTGGAGGACAGGAAACAGACATCGGTGTTGGGGGGCCATGGCCAGAGACCAAAAGTTAAGTCTCTGGGAGGGTGGGGGGACATCCCTGGGTAGAAGGGAGAGAGGAGACCCAGAGAGAGGGGCTTGTGACCATGTGTAGGTCTTTCCCTTCCCAAGAGCCCAGAGCAGAAGCTGCATGAGTGGGGAGGATGCCCCAGACACAGCGCTTCCGGGGGTGGGGCGCATCCAGGAAGAGTGGTCCTTCCAAACAACCGCACCGTGGGCTGCAAGCACCACCGGTCCTGCAGCCCAAACGACAAGAGGACAAGACGGGAGGAAGCCAGGTGGGGACCTGAGTGAAGCGTGGGGTAGGTGGGCCCTCCCCTGTGCTCAGCAGAGGGAGGGTCCCTGTCCCCTCCCCCACAGAGCCGGCCACCATCCCGCCCTTGCCACGCCCAGCCAGCTCTCAAAGCTTGGGACTTTTGATGTTTACTTTGTTCTCTCCTCAGTTCAAAAGGAGCTCGGCAGCCCTCGCACCAAGCCCAGACTTAATCTGCCATCCCGCGAGCTCCCAGCTGGCCAGTTAAGGCGGTTAAGATGCTGGATTAGGGCCGGCTTTACATAACAGTGCGGGAGCCAAAGCCGTCCTCTCTGGGGATGGCTAAAAGACTTCTTTTTATCTTCACGCCTCAGATGGCCTTTTTTCTCCCTTAAACAGCCCTCCAGCCCGCCAAGAGGCAATGAACTTGGCCAACAGGAAGACAAAGAAGAGATTCAGGATTCGATGTGCTCTGGCTTCGCCGGCTGCTGCCCCCCGCCCTGGGGCCAGGTGGATGCTTCTCCGTGACCGTGGCCATGGCCATGGGTGACCACGGAACCACAGCCGGTCACTGAGGTCCCAGCATCCCTCCCAGGAGTGTCAGAGCCACGCAGGCCGGCCCAGGTGCAAACCAGAGCAGCCTCACTCTTCCCGCCTCATCTACTCATCGTTTTCACTTTTTAATTCGGCCCTAAGTCTTTCCATTCACTCTTCTTGGGAAAGTCAAAACATTAATTTGCCGTTAATAATACAGTCCTCTTTGTGAGCTCTTTCCAGTCTTAGTATCCTCCTCCGAGGTTGGAGAGAAGCTCCTCTCGTTGCCTGCTGAGCCCTCCAGCTACACAGCAATACGCGCTGGGCTCTCCTCGCACATTGTCTCGTGCCCCTCTTTACATAAGACATACCGGCCGGGGCACACCGCATCTCTCTGCAGCCTGATCTGATGTATGTTCTCTGCTTTTGTGTAAGCTGTTGTTTGAAGAAAGAGGCCGAAAACCTACACCACCAAAAACTTAGTCCAGCGCCCTAGTTGGGAAACTGAGGCAGGAAAGTGGTTCCCAACCCTCTCCCTCATAAATGGTAGCACCAACGTGTCTGGACATCGCCAGAGACGAGCGAGGGGCTCAGGCTGCTTGAGACCAGCATGCTGCTGGTGGGCCACGGGGTTAGACCAAGTGCCACCAAACTGACACCCTTTCCCCGGCAGGAGCTGGGACACCTCGGGTACCTTACCTTCACCCCCCATCCCTCAGCCAATGTTTGTAAGTGCTGCCCTCCCCACGCTGCAGGGCTTCCTTCTCCCTGCAAGGAGCCCATGTCCTCTGCACACCCATGGGGCCCAGCTCCATGTCCCCACTCATCAGTTGTAAACTGAGCCTTGATGGACAGAGAATTGCCTCATTTGGGGCAGAAAGGAGGGACTGAATACATGATGGAGAGACAAAGAGATGATGATTGGAGAATAGGTCAATGGATGAGGGATGAATGATAGGGATGAACACACAGGCAGAGGAAGGAGTATGGATGGCTGCATGATAACTCAGAATGGTCAGGGGACAGGAGAGTAGGGAGACCCATGGATGGATGGATGGGTAGGGCATGAACAGTGAGTGGATGGGTAGGAGGTGGGTCAGTGAGGAGTGAGGGAAAGGTGAATGAAGGGACAGACAGACAAGTGGACTGGTGGCTGGTTGGATGGATAGCAAATGGGGGATGGATGGAGTAGGTAGAGAGATGGATTTGAACAAGGGAATGAACTTGGTCATGAGTCATCATGCGAATGAGCAGGAAATGAATACATAACTGGAATGAGAAACAAAGCCCATGGAATCAGTGTCTGAGGTCACTTTGATCCTGCCCACCTTTACCTGATTCCCCAGATCTCAAAGCACCAACTCCTGGCATCCCCTCATGGAGCCAAAGACGACAGCTGAGGCTTGGAGGAGTGCAGGATCTACTTAAAGTAGATCCTCTGAGCGCTCACCAGCTCTGCGGATAAACACCCCCCAGCCTGCACAAAACCCTCCATCCACGGGACTCCCCCAACCCTGATTCAGGACCTGCTCATATCCGAGCGAAGTTGGATAGATCCCTGAGTCCCGGCCTGCCTCCAACTCCTGGGCAGCTGAGTGAATCTCTTCAAATGGTGCTTCTTCGAGTCTAATGTGCTTACAAGTTACATAGGGGGGCCTCTTCAAGGGCAGACGGCCTGGCCGGACAGCTCTCAGGCTGCATGTGGCCACCATCCTCAGGTCTGGCCCAGGCTCCCCTCAAGAAACTCTTAGCACTGTGTGCTCTCCTATGGGGCCCCAAGGCCTAGATTTCCCCCTCCCCACTAAGACTCTTGGCTGGCTGGCTCACCTGCGAGCTGTCTGTCCTCACCCCCACTGGAAGGCCCCTATCAACCTAAGGCTTCCCCAGTTCAGTGAGGCTCTTCTCCGAGTGTAAAATCGAAATGCTATCCCACATGGCGAAGGCTGCTACCTGTGTTTCCTACCAGTGCAGGGAGTCAAACAGGGAGAAGGCTCTCATTCCCACTCTCTAAGTGTGGAAACTGAGGCTCTTCTAGAAAGGTGACACGCCTTGCCCGAAGTCAAGTGAGGGCACCGATGGCCGGCCGGCCCTCTGCTCCAGGGCCCCCATCCTTCTACAACAGGTGCCTCCCCTCGAACAAAGGCAGGAGCGAGAGCTACAGACATGAGAGGGGAGGGGACGGTGGAGGGGCTGCTGGTAGGCATGCTTGTGGTCCAGTGAGTGATGTGAACTGAGAAATGGGGAAACAGAACAGCTCCTTTATCTACTGCTTACATTATTGTCGTGTGTGTGTGTGTGTGTGTGTGTGTGTGTGTGTGTGTGTGTGTCCCGCTCCATGGGAAAGCTGAGCTAAAACAACGTGTCCATGGTTCCCCGGCCAATACGGAGCAAGGCCAGGACATGAGCCTCAGGAGCCTGGCTCCACTCTGGGCTTGGACACATGAAGGGCTACACTCTCTTCTTGCTTCTCACCCTACCACCCCCACCGACAGTGGTCTGCAGACTTTCCATAAGGTACTCAGGGCACGTGGTAGACCAGATGGCCCCTTCCCCACCTCACTGCACCTGGGGAAGAAAGCAATGGATTCCAGTACCTTCTAGCCGAAAGTCTTCCTCTTCCTCCTCACTGAGCGTTTCTCTGAAAACTTCACCCACGAGCTCCTAGAGGAAGACAAAGCAGGGGTGTTAAGTAAGTACCTGACAGAGTCAAGGAGGAAGCCGGTATTGGGATAGTAAATGTGGTGTCACGAATGTGTGCCTGGCTGGCCACAAGGAAGGGGGGTCGGCTCTGACTCATCTGATGGGAATTTAGGTCAACTGGGGTGGATTCTCTTTCTCGAAAAGGGGATTGTCACCATGCTCTTTAAGAAGTACCTTTTCTCAGCCTACCGCTTACTACAAAATACTGCACGCTTCTCTCTCAGAAAGGAAGTGCCACCCTCTGTCCTGGAAAAAGAGACAAGATGAGAAAACATCCCTCATCTATCCCTTGGAGTGAACTTTGATGGACTCAGGACCAACAAGCCTCCCCTGCAGGCCCCAGGAAGGGATCTCAGTGTGAGTCCTTCCCTCAGCAGAGAGTCCCGGGCAGGCTGCCCAGTTTCTGGGATGTCCACAAAGGCACAACCTATCTCACCCTACCCCAGCAGGAGGACCCTACATATGGAAGAAGCAAGACTAGTGCTTGTTAGACCATCTTCTACATTACTGGTGTTCTGTCAGTAAGAGTTCTGTGAACAAAAAAAGGATTGTTCTCAAGTCAGACAAGATCCCTTCCTGAAGAGTTGACTATGGTAATGGACACAGTGAATAGCCACACAGTTAATTTACACTGCATTCCTCAAACCTATTGAGACCATGGAGTTTTGTGTCTCAAAAGCATCACGTGGGATTCATATCCTGAGGAACCCACTTTGGGAAATGCTCCTCTTCGGGGGGGAGTGACACATTTGGGAGGATTACTCCACCATATCTCTTTTGATGCCACAACTACGTTCTTGGCAGGGCTTCTAGAAAAACAAAATGACAAGCAATAAAAAAAAACCCCCGAACTCAGCAACTGTCACCAACTTCTCTTTTTGGGGGAAAAAAAAATGTGCAAAGAGAAAGAAAAAGAGAAAGCACCCTCTCCTTAAAAAATTAAAAGGAGAGAAAAATCCTGCACCTCAGATACTTAACAGAAACACCCGTGCTTGTCTTGATGAAAGAAGCCATAATCGTGCTTGGTAGGGCTGATCTTATCAGCTGGACACAGCTGGAGAGAAGCCTCTTGTTTTGCTTTAAAAGGATCAACAGCTAACATTTTATGGATTAGGACTGGTGTTCTCCATTCTACCTCTTCTTCCCAATCGTCCTGGGGCATCACACACTCTCCCCCCCCCCCACTCCCCTCCTCCTGGCAGGTTGGGAAAAGGTGGTCATTCAGACTCCCGATGTCCCACTGACTTCCTGGAGCCCAGGCAGCTTCTCCCTCCTCCTCTGCCAATTATCATAATCACAGAACGCTTCCTGGGCTTGTAACCTGGCTGTTTGTGTTAACAGTGCCGGAGTTGACAGGGAAGCTGGGAGCCGGTGACAGGGAAGGCATGCACTCGGGTGGCATCATTAGTTGGCTAGGACACTCCGGCAGCCAATTAGAGCCCATCTTTCATGCCAGAGGAAGACGGATGCCGCCTCCCGCAGACAGGCTGGGAGGCGGCACTCCCTCCCAGGAGCAGGCGACCAGCTTCAAGGGGATCATGCTGAGGTCTTCTAGGAAGCAGGGGCTCAGTGCCCACCACCCTGACCACTCCAGCAAGGCAGCCAGGACCTGCCAGGACCTGCTTTGCGAGCCCTCATGTCTTCTTGCTGGCACACTTGGAGGAGTTTAGAGACTGCCAATGTCACCCCCGACAAAGGGAACTCAGGAACCCCGATAAGGATGCCTTGCGGTGTGTATCCCGCACTCTGAGGACTGTCTGCAGAGAGGACCAACCTCCCTGACACAGTAAAGGCATGTCTCTGCATGTGAAAGCAGAGTTCTGGCAAATTCCGGGGTCCGCCTCTTGGTGCTAAACCCTCCTCTGCTCTGTTGAACAGTAAAAGCTCCGGAGCACCAGGGTCTGCTGATGAAAGTTCACGTATTCCGGGGCACGTGGGTGGGGCAGTCGGTTGAGCATCCAAGTCGTGGTTTTGGCTCAGGTCATGATCTCCTGGGTGGTGAGATCGAGTCCTGGCATAGGGCTCTGTGCTCAGCGGGGAGTCTGCTTGAGATTCTCCCTCTTCCTCTGCCCCTCCCCCCCTCAAATGAATAAATAAATCCTAAAAAAATATTCATTGCATCTGTTAAGCCCGGCGGCTCAGGGAGTGCCATGTCTCTGTTCCTCAAGGTTTGAATGACTGAAGAGGAGGCAATGCGGTGTTGAGCCAGACACAGGAGTTCATCCTGGTTCCATGGCCTCCCTCAACCGTGGAGGTGGGGCCAGCCACTGCTTTCGTGGAACCTCAGTCTATCTCTCTGTAAAATGGGCATGATGATAAACCGCAGCAATGACAGGGGAGGGGACCTTATTGGGCATCTCAGCAGGGCCGGGTGCTGCGCCAGGCACCTTGTAAGTATATTTATTATCTCCTTTAGTCTTCTCCATTGCCCTGTGCTCTTCTGTCTCTCCAGGAATACACACTCATAAAAATGAGCTGCAATTCGTAAAGTGGGAGCTATAATTGTTAGCCTTCATTTTTTTCTACAAGAAGCCGTCAATCCTCAAGGGACACAGGAGCAGGAGATAATGGGACTGAGACCCACTGAGACCCTCATCTATCAAGAGCTCATGGTGTATTGAGGTGCTAACAGAGGGAATCCTTCCAAGAACCTCCAGGGAACAAGGTTCCCAAAAGCTCTATATTTGAATGAGGAGGAGGTTCCACGGGCTGGGTGACCATCACTGGATCCTCAGCAGAACCAAGACTCGAGCCAGTTTTCCCAGATGCCTGGCCCGAGCTTGGAGAGTGGAACTCAGGGCCCCTTGCAGGCCTGGGACCGAGGCATCCAAGAGTCCTGGCACTTGCCAGGGACCAGGGATCACACTTAAAGACATGCAAGGAGAGCAGCCTAGCCAGCACCTCAGACTCAAAGACCCCCAGTAACTCCCCATGAGGTTGGGGACGCAGCAGAGCCCTGGCCTGGAGGCCTGCAAACAAGGTGTGGGGCCAGGCCTTGGGACCATCCTGCAGGAAGGCACTCAGACCCCTTGACGGCCATGGTCCCCATATGGAGCCCCACTGTGGAAGGTGCAAGGCATGGAACCGGAATTAGTCAGACCTAGGCACAAGTCCCCGCTCTGCTCCATACAAGCCGAATCTTGTGGGCGAAGGAACGTTCTCAGCCTCCCGTTTGTGCACAGGGATGACAGTGCTCATGGTGTCCGGGGTGGCTGTGAGGATTAAGTAAGTCATTGTATACAGAAGTGTTTACTTCGACACCTGATACCACGATGGGGCTCTGTAGACCAGTAGTTACTGTTTATTACTTCTTTACTCCAACTATCAAACGGCTACCAGACATTGCTCAGAGACTCTCAAAGACTGGTCAGCCCCCAGGCTCCCTCAAAGACACCGAGAAACACTCTCCTACCTGGCACACTCTTTTTAATGCTTTGCATTTAATGCTCATGGCAATCCTTTGAGGTCGTACCATTTTTATCCCCACTTTGCTGATGAGCAAACTGAGGCTCAGAGAGGTCCAGAAACTGGACTTGCCTAAGGTCACACAGCTAGTAAGTGTCAGAACCGAGCTGAGAGGCAGGTGCCTGGTTCCCCAGTGCCCCGTAGGAAACCCAAGTATGGGGCTTGGGGTGAACGACTTCCCTTCACTGTTCTTTTACTTAGCTATCACTCCAGCCCCTGGTCCCCGGCTCCCTCTCCTCTAGCCTTCAGGACAGTCAACCTCAGACTAGGCTCTAAGTTGTTATCAAAGGTCTTCCTGGACCTCAGACCTCCTGCTGCACCCAGCCTGGTACTAGGCTGCCCATGCCTAGTGGCCAGACTCCAAGGCCTCTCAAGCCAGAAGGCCCAGGCCTCCCTCCCGTGTCCCGGCCCGGCTGCTCCCCTGCCCCATGCTGGGCCTCAGGAAGAGAAGCCAGCTCCTTCGGGGGCTGAGTGTGCCGCCAGCACCAACCCAGAGCCCCGAATTGCAGGCATAAGGCCTTATAAGGCCTTCGGGGACGGGAAACCACATCAAAGCAGGGCTTGGGAGAGGGCTGGAGTTCGGTTAAGGTTTTTCCTCTTTGTCTTTGAGACTCCAACTCCTGAGCTTAATATCTTCCCCCCACTGCCTGCCCAGCAGCTCTTTGTCAATGTTTCTGTTCTCTAAGAGCTAACAGATGTCCGTGCCACGGGCTTTCAAAGCAAACTCCTAGTGCCCATAGAACACGGCACAACTTCTAGAGCCCAAGAATGCACGGGACTGGGCCTTGCTGGGGAAGAGAAGGGGGGGGGGGGCACGACCCAGCCACCCTGTAACCCTTACAGCCAAGCAGTCTGGCCTGGAGTTGCCCCAGGAAATTCCTGGCGAGCTCCATCTTTCCAGCGCACTGTGCTGAGGCAGGCCAGCCGGGCGTTCCTGGGGGTCGGCGCCGCTGTGGGCCGGCCTTGCCGAGAGCAGGCTCTGGCCGTCCAGAGCAGGGATGCTCCATTCCCAGAACCCAGCTGGACCTAGGAGTCGGGGCGCCTGCCTGACCTCAGCAGGGGATGACAGCAGACGCCTTAGTGAGCCATTCTCACCCCTATTCTGCTCTTCTGGAACAAGGCGATTTAGATGTCAAGGGTCAGTGAGAAAATGCAGACAAAATACACTAAGCGGGAAACACTAAGTATGGGTTTCTCTGCGCCTTTTAGAACGCCCTACTTCTGTCACAGGCTTGGAGTGTTCTCCCATTTTGTTCCTGCGAAAATCTCATGTCCAGTGATTCAATACCTCGGGGTCCTTCCAGGGACAACATTCTCACGGGAGCAGCAGGGAGGCCTATTCAAGTTCACCAAGAGTCTACAACATGCTCAATGCCCAAGAAAGGAAACCGTGCCTGAGCCACACCATGAACGCCACACGGTGGTTCAGAGGACACAGGTGGGTCCGTAAATACCGGCAGGTGGACAGCCATGCCACCTGGGGGACACACAAAATAGAATGCGACTTGTACATCTAAGAAAACACCAGACACACACACACCACGAGGTCACCCAATGTCCAGGTATCCCGTGGTTACCACCAGGGAGAGAAGGCTCTAGAGAGGGGGATGGGAGGTGTGAAATTTCAACATTCTCAGAAGCATTCTAGTACCTTCCTGGATCACTTGGGCCACTGAAATCTAATCTAATAAAACCCCACACAGCGATCCCCTTTATAAGAGGGACCTGAGGCTCAGCCAGAGTAAGAGACTGGCCCCAGGTCACTTACAGAGAGAAAGTGGCAGAGCTGGGTTAGAACCACCCAGGCTCCGGAGTTCCTATCTCAGGTATGGGAGCTGTGGGTCATCTCTCAAGAGTGAGAAAAAAGCCTGAGTTCTGGGCCTCAATGTCCCCCTCTCCACTGAGCACCTTAATCCGAGGACCTCTGTTGTTTCTGTCCCTGTGGGCCATTCTGCCCACGAGCATGCCGGGCTATAAATGCAGGGAATTACCCCCCCGCCCCCACCTATGCAATGTGCAAGCCAGGACTGAAAGATAACTGCTGACCGAGGGCAGGGTGAGGAGGCTCCTGGGGACCCTGACTCCAGTGACAGGCCAGGAGGGGCTGGGTATCCCCTCCTCCCTGGGGACTTACTCCTCCTAGATGTCCGCAGAACCTAAGCCTCACGGCTGTTGCCAAAAAAAAACAGCATCTCTTCTCAAACAAGTGACAATGTGGAGCAGAGGCCTCAAACACTCCCCTGAGGACACCATAGCCTCCCAGGGCCATGGAGACCCCAGTGAGGACCACAGGTTCTACCTGCCCAGCACCTGTCCCCCAGACCCTTCTTACAGGAGCTAGTAGGAAGGAAGTCTTCTCTGGTGGCAGGGGTATGCCCAATGTCACCTCCAGCTGCTTGAGACAGCGCATCCTGGGTGAGAGCTCACAAAGGGACGGAGACACAAGCCAGTGCCCAGGAGAGTGCGATCATTCAAGGCCTTGGGTCAACTTGTTTCTAGAAGTCAGCTCCCCAAGGGCAGGGAACTGGGTCTGTGCTGTTCTAGAACAGTGCCTGATGTATAGTAAACACTCAGTAAGTATCTGCTAGATGAACTTGGGGGCCATATGCATCTTTACCTGCTTTCATCACTTATGGCAATCCGGGCTGGGCTTCTCCAGCTTGCACCCAAAAGTGCAGGCCCGACCCCCACCCAGGCCCCCAGAACCCTTAGAACCAGTCACAGTGCCCTAAAACCAGAGCCCAAGATTCCAGTCAAGCTTGGAAGCCAGAGAGAGGTAGCTACCACCACAGGCTGGGCTGTGGGCACTTGCACAGGTACCCCCCAGCTGGAGATGGGGGGTGTGCTGAGCAGAAGAGGGGGAGGTGGCTCTGAGGGCTTGGGCATGCAGAGCTGGCCTGCGTGTCTGGCCTGCGAGGACCGGGCCTCTGGACTCCAGAGATGTACGGCAGTAATTAAAATTCCTTGGATTTCTCCCGGACTGTTTTTATCTGCTCAAGATGTAATTCCTCTGTTCCCGCTGGCACATCCCAGCCTCTGCCCCACATCTTGGGGGCTCCAGGCCAACCTGGCCTTTTGGACTTGAGGGAATGTTTATCGGGAAGGTGGACAAGTGGGCAGGATGTGGGGTGGCACTGCTTAGCAGGAAGGACTTCCAACCCAGAGATCTGACTCCAGGGCCACCGCACTCCCTTCCTCTGTCCCTCAGGCCCTCTACTGTACAGGGTGCAAATAATCCCCAAAGATGGCTTTGCCCAGTCCTGGAGACACAGCCCGCCTGAGGCAGCAATGGGCCAGCAAAGGCCACTTCCTGGTCTGTTGTCACCCTAATAAGCCACCGGCAACCACACGCCATTGTCCCAGCTACCCCCAGATCTCACCTGGGCTTCCATGAGTAATTCCCATTTCTCTTTAGATTGACTCTCTCTTTCTTTTTAAAACCTAGTCTTGCTGATAAGATCAGTGAAATCGTGGATGTGATGTCCTAGTTACTGCTGGGGTTCTCAAAAATATATTTCATATTAAACGAATGCAGAAGCATGAAAATACAAGCCATCCACCACTTACCCCAAGCCCCCTCCCCCCAGCAGAATGCAGACCAGGCTGTAGGAACTACAGGATTTAAAGAGCCCAGAGCTGAAGTCTTCTTTCCCCTTCCCCACTCTGAGCAATCACAGGTGGGAAAGGGTGGGGGGAGGAAGGAGAGAGACCCCAGGTAAGCGGCCAGGCCCAGTAGACACTTCCCCCCATCCGGTTGCAGGCCCTCCTCCAGGGCTTGTTCTTTGGGAACAGGAATTGAGGGCATGGAGGGAAAAAACAGCTCATGCCAAGAGAAAACAGCAGAGTTTGGCAACACCCAGAACCTGCCTCCCCCTCCAGCAATCGGGCCTGGAGCATTCCCAGCAAAAGAACCAACAGTAGGCAGTCCCAGGCTGGGCGGGACGGGGACCTTAGGGGTTCTCTACTGGCGTGATGGGAATTTTCCTCCTAGATGGCAGTTCAAAGGAGTTTCTCCAGTGGAAACCAGGATCCGATGGGCTTGTTGGGGCGTGGGAGGAGCTGAGGTCACGAACATAATGGACTCGGTGATAATAATTACCAGCATTTCTTTCACAAATGGCTGGCATGGGCCAAGGGCTCCGTTCAGCATGCGGGTGCCTAGCTCAATGCTCCGAGCAGCCCTGTGTGCTGGGGTGCCGTTGTCACCCCCTGTAACCAGGAGGGGACTGAGGCTTAGGGGAGTGAAGGGATTCCCATGAGGGTCCGAACTGACCCTTAGATCCTCTGCTTGATACTGTGCGATCTCATACAAATGATTTCCCTGTCTGTGCCTCAGTTTCTTCACCTGAGCCCGGGAATGGCAGGACCACTTTGAAGGAGAAAGGAGACTGCATGGGGAAAGCACTCAGCACAGCCACAAAGCAGTCAGCAGGCCATAGTGCAGGCGTGCCCCCTCTGCTTTCGGGGGCGGGGGCTGTCCTTCACTCTCTACTCTCCCCTCTTCTCACCTATACCCTCTGCCTTCCAGGATGCGGCACAGTTGATCAAAGCCGGACCCAGGAATGCCTGAGCCGGCTGCCAGCCCTCGGTGGGCCCCTCTCTGCCCTCCCACCTGGGAGCCCCCCCAACACATGGCTAGTCACACCACCGATCCCACTACACCACGGATCTGCCACACCACTGACCTGCCACAACGCCGGCCTGCCGGGCCACACAGCTGAGTGCAGAGCCTAGGAGAGGCCACAGGGGCTGGGGTGTGCCTCGGATCCCCAAGAAGCTGGGACGGGCTCTGCCAGCAGCTCCTGGCCTGGGGACAGGCTGTGAGTCTGCTGCCAGGGTCCCGCGGGTGTGCCCTGCCTGGCGGGGTGGCCAGGAGGCAGGCTGCTCATGGTTCATTGCACTGTCATCTGTCGACAAGAGAACGGTGGGGAGAGCCGGGGCCACCTTGTCGTGGGGAGAGGATGGGCACCCTGCCTGGGGCAGAGACCAGCACTGTTGGGGGCCCTGTGTGGCCTGGTGACCCAGGGAAGCCTTGGGAGTGAGGGGCTTGGGCTTCTCGTGTCTCCTCATTTAAATAAATAAATCGTCTCATTTTGTACATCTAAGGAGGCTTCCTTTTCATTGGAGAACAAGAGAACAATGGTTTTGGGCAGACTCTGGGACCCTCCTGCTACACACAAACATGCACGCATACACACACACATGCACACATACACACACACACGGGCGTGCACATACTCAGAGCACCCCATCTGGCCCTAAAGCGCTTGCCAAAGTCATTTTCCTGGCCCTCTGATGCCTGTCTGTGCCAGACCTCCATCTATCCAGGTCTCCTTCCCCTGCCCCACAGCCCAGCTCCCAGGACCTCTTCCCCACCCCCGTGCTGGCTGGAGCCCACAGCCCTCCACCCACAACTGCTGATGAAATCTCGTCTCCCCGCTCCCCGCCAGTGTGACCACTGACTCCTAACATCCCCCACTTCACTGCATTTGGGCAGAATCAAGGTTGGCACGTCTGAACTCCCAGAGGACTCCTTGTGTTCAGAATCTTAGCTGTTTCTGTGCCTCCAGACCCGTGGCTGTAAGGCTCAGTGTCCACACCCATAAAATGGGCCTGTGGCACAGGCATGCCCTGAGGGTCACATAAGAAGATGGACATGGGAGAACAGAAGGGTTCACAGCACTGCTCGGGAACCCAGGCTTTCTGGGCTCCCAGGCGCTGGCAGCGGGGACAGCAGGTGAGGACAGCCCCGATCCTGATCCCACTGGGCTCATAAACAAAAGAACATTTCTTACAGAGGCTCCCCTGGGGGAGCAGGAATGGGCTGTGGAGAGCTGCCCCTTCAGCTGCTCAGCTTTCCAAACAATCTGGATTTGTGCTGTCTGTCCTCCCCTCCCCTTCTCTCTGTCTTTTTTAACCAAGAACATGCGATGCTTTTATATTCAAAATGCACTAGGCTTTCTAAAGCCCTGTTCCATTAAAGAGACGACTGGGGCTCCCCCTGCCCATCGGCCATGTTCACCCAACTGCTCACCAGGCCCCTGCGACTTCACATGTCCAAACTGACTCCCGACCACCCCAAACCCTTCCTTCCAGATTGCCTCCCTGCACCCAACCAGGGCCACTCGCCTCGTCCTGATCCTCTGGCCAGCAACCAGGGAGTCAGCCTGCCACTGCCCTTCTGTCCCTTCCCACCAATCTCCACTACATCCTGTTGGCTCCACCTCCAAAACATACCTGGAGCCCAGCACGTTCTCACCTCCGCCACAGCCATGGTGCACTCCAGGCCGTGCAGAGAGGTCATCCTCTCTCATTGGGTGATGGCCACCATTGTATGCCCCTCTCCCATTCTCCAAAGTCCTACGAATGCCCTACCAAGCCCCACCCAGCCTGTCTGCCTCATCGTCTACCTGCCGGCTATTACTCCTCTGCAGACACTCTGCCCCGATCACCCACAACTCACCCTCAACTCACCCTCCATTCCCTGCTGCAAACACACTCCTACCTCAGGGCATTTGTACATGCTGTTCCCGCTGCCTGAAACTCTTTCTCCACCTATCCCCTCCCAAATCCCCCCTCAGACTTTGTCTCACCTCATCCCCTGGGTGAGGTCTTCCAACCCCTCTATTTAAACTGTAGTGGGTCCCCCCTTGACCCCTCCGCTGCCTCAGTTTCCTCTGGGGCACTCACCACCATCGGACATACCACACACTGCCTGACAGAGGAGGCGCTCAATGAATATACATTCAACAACTAAATGCAGCTCTGACTAATGTTACTGACCCAGAATAACGTTCCCTGCATTTTCCTCCAAGAGAAGAGCAGTCGCCAAAGCACAGAGAGAGGCGATGGCATCGGCTGAAATTATCGACACGTTTCCATGCGCCGTGGTCAGAGAGGCCCATCTGGGAAGCGCAGCGGCCAAACTCCCAGGGGTGGTGCCCGGGCACTGGAGTCAAGGGTGTCAGATGGCTTGCCGTGAACCTGCACAATCACTTCGGCCATCAGAAATCACAGAGAAGCGTTTGGAAGAGAACACATTAAAGCACACGGCAGTGGGTCACGTTGGTTCAAGAAGGACTCCCCCACAGAAGTCGGCTAGCAGGGTCTCAGCAGAGCAGGGGGTGTGGTCTGCCACTTCCAGGTGAAAGGGGCAGTTTGGGGATCCCACCTGGGAGAGAAGGAGAGGGCAAGGGACCTCTCTGCACCCCAGACCCCATTGCTCCCTCCCATGCCATGCACACAGCCCATGAAAAGAACCCCCCAGGAACCCTCCTTCTCCAAGTACATTTGGCTGTGGGTGCAGAGGAAGTTGGACCGGGGCGGGGGCAGGGTGGGAGTGGGGGGAGGGAGGTGCAGGCAAGACCTGCTCTGTGGTCATGTAATGCAGACAGGCTTTGATTCCAGAAATGGCATGAGGCCAGCTAAGCACGTGAATGGGGCAGTCACTGGGAGCGGGGGAGGGGTGCCAGCTCTATCTCCAGACCCCACAAATTCTACTCTTTCCATTCTTAGGCAAGCCAAAATCTCTGGGGGAAGGGGCATTGTTGTTTGTTTGTTTGTTTGTTTAAAGAGGGAGTTGTAGGAATACAAAAGCGGCTGCTGGCCCCCCACAGGTCATACCAGGGAGCCCTGTTGCCACAGTGGTCCTCCAGGAAGCCCGCGGAGGCCTAGGGGATGCTGTGCTGCCGGCTTCCAAGGTCAGAGGATGCACCTGGGTCCGGGCACAAGGCACCCACAGCAGAGCCTGCACCTGTCACACCCTGTGCCACAGCAGCCCCTGGCCAGCAGACTCACCCATAGCCCTGAGAGGTCAAGAAGCCTTCACACACACACACACCCCCGGGGGCCCTTACACGAGGAGGCAGAGGCTCTGAATAGGCAAGAACACACAGTGCAGCTGGGAGGAACCAAGACCCCCAAGAAGAAGGCCAGGGGCTCCTGAGTCACAAACCCTGGTGTGTTTCCGAATGTTGAGGGAAAAAAAACCCTTCAGACGCACACACGTAGTCCCTTGGACCACAGGCATCGGGGCCAGACCAGCGCCCTCATGCAGAGCCTCTGACCTGAGAAAATGTCCAGACTCCCCTGAGTAAGACCCCTGGAATAATGCCACACAAATAAAACTGCACATCAAACTTTCCTGTGAACTCCAGGTTAAGACCCTCTCAGAGAACAGATGGGGAAACTAAGGCCCGAAAAGGAGACTGCACTTTGCCCAAAGTCATAAGGCCGAAGAGTGGGACAGGCACAGTCAGAATCCAGAATGGTCAAAGCCGACAGCAAGAGCCGGCAAATATCAGCCCCCGCCAGACCAGCAATAAAGACGAGAGCCCCTCAACTCCCCCGGAAGCCAGGGGCTGAGGGCTCCGAGTCAGCAAGCTCAGACTCTCAGGCCCGAGTCCCCACGAGCAGGGAGCGTGGGTTTTTACTTATATAAATAAAACTGGATGTCCTATATGGTTTGGAGGAGATCCAGGTTCTTCACGGTGGGGCTTCTCATAGACAATCTGCCTGAGGAGCTGTGTGAAGTGCTCACAAGTGTGGTTACCCCAACTTCTCTAGGCTTTTTGCTAATGGCCTCCACTTGGATCTCCTGCCATTTCTACATGGCGCCCACCTCCACCTTCAGTAAGCTCTCCCCACCAGCAGTCCGCACCTGTGAGGCATCTTCAGAAGCCTTCAGAGAACTACAAGCCTCCCCACCCCACCCTCCGCCAGGTAGCCCTGAGCCCAGCTTCCGAATCACCTCCAGTGGGGACCAATTCGGAGGCAGAAGACATACTAAAGAGCTCCCTGCCCTCATGGTTGGCCTCCCTCCCACTGTTCCTGGTCTGCCCTGGGAGCTCACCCTTCAAGAATCACTTGTACATGACCCTCGTCTCAGGCTCTGCTTCTATGATCTACCTGATGGCTCTTCACTGAACTACCTGGTTTGTTGGAGGAACCCTGACACATTTGGTAAATTCACATGGAGCAGACAGGCTGGCCAGCAAGCTGATTAGTCTCAGACAAAGGTAGGGGTCACCCCAAGGCCAGTCCAGAAAGGTGACAGGCCAGGAGCCCTGTGTCAGGGCTCAGGCCGGATTGGCAGACAGAAATAGGCACTTTCTCCCACCCACCGCTCACCTCACCCCCATTTCGATATATGCCTCTCCTCTTCTTTGGGGCCTAGTTCAAGTACAAGGAGCACTTCCTGAGCACCTCCTCCTTTGGGGTCCTCTCTCACTGAATATCCATAGCTCTCAGGGCTGACTTCAGGAGGAATCCAAGGCTGAAGGAAAGCTTGTCATCCCTCTCTTTGCCTCTGTAATGGGCACTGCGTGTGCCCTGAACAAACAACTCCCCACCTCCCAGCATCCTCTCCTCCTTCTTCTGGTAACACTTTGAGAGCCACCCCTCCACAGGCTGGCCAGACTTCACAAATAAAAACACAGGACACTCAGTTAAACTTGAATCTCAGATTCAGTCACTGTTTAATATAAGTATGTCTCGTGTGGTATTTGGGATATACTTATAGAAAAAAAAATGTGTTATTTATATAAATAAAACTGAATGTCTATATGGTATTTAGAAACCCTAACCCTCTCCCACTTTTATCCATGAGGCATGGAGAGGGCTGATTTCTCCCCCTCACCACAAGGGTGGGTACATGATCCTGGCCTGACCAGTGAAAACTTTGTACACCCCTGGCCACAGGGATTAATAAAGGTTGGGCACATGACCCAAGCTTGGGTCAGAGAGACACAATTCCAGGACATCTGCTCTTTTTCTGCTGATATTAATGAAATGTGAGGGTGGAAATCTGACACTGAAGAAAACATTTTACCTCTTTACAGGGAGATTCTTTCAAAGAAAAAAGCCACAACACGAAGGAAAACAGACGCAGGCATTGAAACAATAGAAAATGGGTCCCGACAACACTGACTGCCTGGATCAAACTATGCCTGAAGCTAGTTCTTCCCCTAGACTTTTCAACGACATGAACCACTTAATCACCCATTTTTACTTAGACCAGTTTGAGCTTCTTTTCTCATGGGCCACTAAAGAAGTGCTGCTCAATCCAGCCTCTCCTGACCCCACACAACCCTGGTACAATGCTGTGCAGAATCATGCTCAGGGAATATTTAAGTTACATACATCTCTGACTTCACACTTTCCTATGGAAGGTGGCATGGGATTATGGGAAAGCCTGAGCTTTCAAGTCAGACAGGCTCAGTTCCCATCCTAGCTCCATTTCCATCCTCTTTCCAGGGCCTGGCCCAGCTTACTCGACTCTCTGACCCTCAGTTTCCTCATAGCTAAAACGAGGACACTAGTACCTAGATTCTGGGGTGTCCATACCTTACTGCCCAAGCCAGGTCACTTTTGAGAGTGAAAGGAGGCACTATTAACAGCGGGACCAGACCAACAGGAGTGAGGCGCACAGAAATGGCTAAATGGGCCAGTGGTAGCCCGACCTACAACCGGCCTCACCCACTGCCTTCCATGCTGTCTACTCCCTTCTCTCCCCCACACTGCGCTCTGCCCAGGCCGCTCCCACCCTTCCCTCCTAGTTGCCACTGGATTCCTTTGCCCAGAACAGCTGTCATGTTCCCTTCTGGAGAAGGCAGCCCAGGAACCCCCAGACTCAGCATGGCCCCCACTCTGCACCCCCCGCACCTATGATGGCCTCACTGTGGTCCTTAGTGCCCTTTTGGACTACTACTTATGAATTGCCAGTCTCCCTGCTCAGCTCCATAAACTCACCGAGGACAGGGACCGTACATTTCTTCCTTGTTACCGAAGGCCCTACAGACCAGGCACAGAGCCTAGAGCACATGAAACAGCAGCCAAAAAAGTAAACAGCCAACACTCCTTTGCCTCCTCTCCACAGGTCTTGTGTTTGCTCCGTGTGTGGACAGAACCATCCTGGGGAGACGTCAGACAGGGACGAATAGGGCTCGGGATCACAGAGCATGGAGAGCATGGGGCGGGGGTAGGACCCAGCCCTGGCAGGCAGGGACACGCTGATCGATGTTCTCAGAGCCAGGGACTCTGGCGACAGCAGCCCTGGGAGGCCCCGCCCACCTCAGCGGCCCCCAGGCGGCAATGCACTGGCCCTATGACAGATTTCATTGATCAGGGGCCAACGTGGACTGGGCCTGGGCCGGCTGCCTAGTCCAGAATCCAGCCCTGGCTCCTGCTCAAAACACAGGCCCCGGCGTCTCCCTGCAGCCTCGGCCAGCTCTCTCCTCCGCGGCAGCCAAGTCCCTGCCCAGAACACAAACTGGGCAGGTGCAAAGGGCCTCTCCAGCCCGAAATCAAGGCCATGACATCCCACACACAGCCCGGGTCATTCCACTCGTGAGCAGACAGCGTCCCCTCAGGTTGCCTGGTCCCCTCCCACACAGCTCTTCGGGCCCACCCTGGGGCAGCCTCACCCACCTGCTTTCTTGGTTCATCCAGGCTCCTAGGCTGAGGTCAGTTGCCTGGGAAATATTTTGCCGACCAGCTCCTTGGCTCAGACCCCAATCCAGATGGCACACTACTTCTTTATTTCCACAGACTCCCTCCCCTGCTCTGTAGCCCTCAATGGCTCCCTATTTCCAACCAGCTCAGATTCCTCTGTAGGCTTGTCCTACCTTCCCAGTCCTGTTCACCAAGAGACAAATGGTTATGGCAGGGGGAAAAAAACTGTGGCCTGGGAACCTCACGTTCTGCCTCAGTTTCCCCATTTGTATAAAGGGAGAAGCCAAGAGGCCTTCTCGTGCCAACAGGCCATGATTCCATGGGCTTGTGAGAGGGTCGATTCGCCAGGCCCTGACCCCCACCCTTCCTCTGCTGTCTTCAGGCCACCTCGTGGGGCCATCACCCATTCACAACGCCACCCACGTTAAATACCCCAGGAAGGACCCCCACAGCCTCAGCCTGGCAACACGCACCTCCAAAGATAACAATTATCAGGTTAATTTTTACAACGTTGAGCCCTAACAGCTGTGAGCTCATAACAGCACCACCAGGAGCCTGCAGCATCACCGAGTGGGGTAGGACCCAGATTCTGCCCCAGACCACCTGGGGTTTGGGTCTCAGCTCTGTCACCTTCCAGTTTTCAGACAGTAACTTCCCGGTGCCTCAGTTTCCTCCTTTGTATCACAGGGAAATAATATCTACCACGCGGAGCTGTTGTGGTGATTAAAGTAAGTGATATTTGCAAAGCACATAATGCCTAGCTTATCAGAAGCTCTACAGAAATGTTTGTTTCATAACTAAAAATAGAGGTTCCTATAAAGTGCATTAAGACATATTCATAATAGAAAGGCAGGAGGAGAGGTCATCCTACGAAAGGGACACTGTTCGTGAAAATCTTCTTGTGACCAACTGCAGGATCTGACACGTGGAGGGATGAAGGCCTCAGGTGTTTCTGCTTCTTCTATTAGGCACCTGCCAGTCTTCGAGGAGGCACTGTTGTGTTCCTGGATTCTCTGTGCAACTATCGATATGGGGGATGGACCTGAGCCCAGCAAGGCCAGAAAGGATCGGGCCTCTTGCGAGCCTGGATGGGCAGAAGTCACTATACTGGCAAGGTCAAAAGAGCACCTGATGGAGGGCCCCCACATGATCTGCTTCCTGACTCCATCACGGGAGCAGGAACTGCCTGGATGTGAGCCATGTCCTCTTCCAAGGAGCAGCCACACTCTGGAGGCGGGCTCCCTCTAATTATAGGATGGTGCAAGTGAGGCACAGCCCTGTCTTAACAGTGCCCTGGGCTGGGCTGATTTTTCACGAGGCCAGGGGAGCAAGCTGTGAGCATGGGCCACACGGGGCTTCCACACGGAGCAGGCTGGAGCACAGAAACCTCCGAGTTTCTTGGACACAGCAGGTCATCGGGGTATTTTTTTTTAAACCCATTTAGCCATCCTGTCTTTTAATTGAGGAGTTTATTTACATTTAAAGTAATTATTGATGGGGAAGGATTCACTGCTATCTTTTTCATTGTTCTGTTGATCTTTTAAGGGTTTTTTTTTCATCCGTCTTTCCCTCTCTTGCTATCTTCCTCTGCGTTTTGTTGATCCTTTGTAGGACTGATGTCCTTTGGTTCTTTTCTCTTTTGCATAATTTTAAAATTTTCTCTGTGGTTGCCATGGGGCTTACATAAAACATCTCATAGTTCTGGGGCACCCAGGTGGCTCAGTTAGTGAAGCATCCAACTCTTGATTTCGGCTCAGGTCATGATCTCAGGGTTCTGAGATGGAGCCCTCTGTTAGGCTCCATGCTGGGCATGAACCTGCTTAAGATTCTCTCTCTCCCCCTCTTCCTCCGCCCCTCCCCTGCTCTATAGATGATAGATAGACAGATAGATAAAAATATCTCATAGTTCTAACAGCATCTGGCATTTGAGCTGCAGAAATTCAACTTCTCCCCCTCCCGACCATACTTTATGTTACTGCTGTCACAATTTGCATCTATTTGTATTGTGTACCTATTAACACATTTTTTGTCATGGTTCATACTTTTGTCTTATAACTTTTATAGTAGAATTCAAAGGGATTTACCCACTGACATTGTAGTATTCTGTATTTTTTTCTGTATATTTGGAGTTTTATGCTTTCTTATGCTATTGCATTGCTACTGAATACAACTTGAAGAACTCCCTTCAGTGTTCTTGTAAGGCAGGTCTGATGCTCCCCACCCTAGCTTTTGTTTGTCTGGGAAAGACTTCATCTCTCCTTCATTTCTGAAGGACACTCTTGCTGGGTATCATAATGTTAGTTGGCAGTTTTCTTCTTCAAGTACTTTGAATACATCAGGATCTTGAAGCTCTATTAGCACTCCTATGTTCTCTGCAACACAATGCCAATAGCCAAGTAAATGAATGGATAAAGAAAACATGGTATAGGGACACCTGGGTGGCTCAGTCAGTTGGGCATCTGCCTTCAGTCCAGGTCATGATTCTTGGGTCCTGGGATCGAGTCCTGCATCAGGCTCTCTGCTCAGTGGGGAGTCTGCTTCTCCCTTTGCCTGCTGTTCCCTCTGCTTGTCCTCTCTCTCTCTCTCTCTCTGACAAATAAATACTTTAAAAAAAAGAAAATGTGCTGTATACATACAACAGAATATTATTCAGCCTTAAAAAGGAGGAAAATTCTGCAGTATCTGGCAACATGGGTGATCCCTGAGGACATGATACCATGTGAAATAAGCTGGTCACAGAAGGACGACTACTGCATGATTCCACTTATGTGAGGCAGCGAAAATAGGTAAATTCATAGAATCAAAGAGCAGAATAGTGATTGCCAGGGGCTGCAGAAGGAAGGTATAGGAACTTGCTACTCAACCAGTGTAAAGTTTAAGTATAAGATGAATAGGCTTATAGATCTACTGTACTACATCAGAACTAGAGTCAACGATATCATATTGTACACGTGAAAATTTGTTAAGAGGTTATCATCTCATGTTAAGTGTTCTTACCACAAAAAAATGAAAAGAAAAAGATTTTTCTAAGACTAAGTAAATAAGTAAGGAAAACTATGAGGAAAACACAGGTTTAAAAAGCTCTATTGTCTCACAAATAAAGTTTAATACTTAAAAAAAGAAGTCAAGAAAAAAATAAATAAATAGAAGTCAAGAAAGCTGACCAGTTGTTCTGTCTGGGTGATTGCATCAAGGGGATTCACTTCCATATCGTCTCTAGTTTTGTGTAGAATTGAAATTTTCTACAGTAAATCCTTTATAAAGTGGTGGGGGTGGGGGGTGCGGCCGGGGCAGGGCGCTTAGCAGGAAGAGCAAGAGCTTGACTTTGAGTCATCTCAGCAAAAGCAGCAGGTCTAAGATTCATCAGGGATAAACTGGTCAACAACCAGGATCCTGCAGTGCCAGGTAGTGGAAAGAGGCTCGATTTCTTTCGGCCACAGTGAGATCACAACATAAGGGGAAAGGGTCAAATCTTGTGTGGGACTATAGGCCAGGCACCCTCCTAGGCCTTGTGTTAACGAACTCATTTGATGATGATGACGACTATGAGGTAGACATTCCTATTGCCCCCATTCTACGGATGAGTAAACTGAGGGCGCAAGGCGGTTAAGAAATTTGACCGAGTGCTGCTATGATTTAAGCCACGCCCCCAAGTCCCTGAGGTCTGTTCTGGATCGAACCACCATGCTGAGCGGCCACTCTCTTTCCGCTGGGAGCAGATCACAGCCCTACAGAATCAGATAAAGAACAGAGGAGCACCAGTTAGAGCTACAGCACCTCCGCGGCTTTGAAACAGGTTGTATCGGAAGTGCACTGATAAGTCCATTACCACTGTGCTCTTGTTAGCGGGTTTGATCTGTCATTCTCAAGTTGTCTCCTCTGTCCCGCTGGTTTCCAGGAATGCAACTGGAAATTGGCACTTCGGTCTTTAAGAAAAATCGGTTTCTCAATTACGTAAGTTGAACGAACGGAGCCATGAAAGGGAAAACAGGTATCAGTGGTCTTCTCCGTGCACAGCAGTCCCCAGGGCACAAGGGGGTCCCACTAGCAGCAGGGCACCGACCCATCGCCCACACCAGGCTGCTTCACTCACTAGCTGCCCGTGGCGGCCACGCCTGCCACAAGGAGCTCCCCTCCGCAGGACCCGGGGGGTCTCCCCTCACTGACTTAGCTTTGGCTAGTCACAGGATACACCCCAGGTTCGGGAGCAGAGGGAATCCCAGAGGCAAGCCATGTCCCTCTGAGAGCCTCACATTCTTTCAGACCCATAAAGGTGATAGGCAACCTACAGGACAATTTCTCCATCAATCCCTGGTTCAGACTCAAAAGCCAGAAGACCAAATTTACCTTGACCTCCAAGATAATCCTTCTGCCTCCTTCAAGTAATGCAATGTTAGTCTGTGTTACTACAAGTATCGTATCTTCTATCATGAGATGTGAGGATTCTACCATCACTGGGACAGAAAAGCCCCTACCTGGCAAATGAAGCTTCCTTTGTAAAGAAAGACATGGCTACACTAGCCTCGCTATTCAAAATGTGGGCTGAGCACCAGCGGTCTCCATGCAGCCTGGGAAGTCCTTAGACACGCAGAGTCTCAGGCCTTGCCAGATCTACTAAATCGGAATCGGTATATTTACATGAATCCACGTAATTCATATACACACGCAGGTCTGAGAAGCCTTGGTCTAGGGATGAGCAGAAGGTTGGCACCATAGAGCTGACTCGTATTTACTTAGCAAGCCCTGTTTCAAGTCCTTTATTGGCATTAACTCATCTAACCGTCCTTCACAGAAAGTCTGAGCTAAGGACTGTGGCTATCTCCGTTTTATATTATGATAAAATGGCTCAGACTAAGACAGACTCAGACTCAGAAAGGCTAAGCAACTTATCCCAGGGCACACAGCTTCCAAGTGTTAGAACTGATAACACAATGGGAAAGGTTGGGAAATTAGAGGGTGGAAGAAGTCGGCTTCCTGCCTTCACATGCTTCAGGAGATGAAGAAGGCCAATTTGGGGTGTCTCCTAAAGGCAGAGCAGGACTCATGGCAGGATGGCCAACATTCTCTATCCTTCCAGGAGCTAAAGCCATCCAACAAAGGAAGAGGCTGCTCAGAGTAGTGAGCTCCCTGTCACAGGAGGTATTCAAGCAGAGGCTGGGTGGCCTTCCATACAGGATATACTGGAGAGGATTCCTACTTGAAGAAGGCGTCAGGCTGGATAGGTGAGACTCCTTCTTTAATCTCAGGGCTCTGAGAAGACCAGGAAGTGAGAATGTCCCCCTTTCCCACCAAGGGCTGGCAGTGGATAACAATGGCCCATGGGAGCCTAGGAAGTCTCTCTGGCCTTAAGAGTCTGAACAGAGAATGGGGCCTATTTTTAACCCTCTAGCCTGAACATCTTCCTCCTGGATCGCTGGTAGTCCACAGATAGCAAGCAGAGCTAATTGAGCCCTGGGGAGGGGATGGGCAGGGTGGTGGGCAGACAGCCCTCCTCACTCCTTCTGAAGCAAGGAGACACCTCTGTGGCTCCATGACCCAAGCTTTCACAAACAGGAGAAACCCCTTGAGGAAGATCCTCATTTATCCATCCAATGGCGCACCTTGACTAACCAGTCTCTACGGGCCAACATCTTTAAGTAACTGCAATTCCCACCTGGCTCACAGAACAGGGTGTAAATGGAAAACTCTGATGGGGACTTGTCTTCTAAAATGTCAGACCATGGGGGTGCCTGAGTGGCTCAGTCTGTTAAGCATCTGACTTTTGATTTCAGCTCAGGTCACCGATCTCTGGGCCCCAGGATCAAGCCCCCATCAGGCTCCACACTGCATCTGGAGGCTGCTTGAGATCCTCTTGCTCTGTCCCTCCCTACAAGCCCCCTGCCCTCCCTTCCCATTCACACACTCTCTCTCTAAAATAAACAAATCTTTAAAAAAGAAAAGTGAGACCGCAGACATCTTTCAGAGCGACCCAGCACGGCTGAGGGTCAGAGCCTGCCCACTAGAGTTGAAATCATAGGTCCACGTCTGAACTGACCATTCTGTAGCTCCCATCCTCATCTGGAACATGCAGGTAAGAACGGTGCCCAATGTACCTAGAACAGTGCCAGGCACACGGCAAGCACATCTGAGGAATAAACACAACCAGTGGACAGAAACATCCTTGCAATTCCAAGGAAGGGTAAGCTTTACTGGTGAGATGCACTAAGCAGGACAAAGATGCCACGAAATAATGCGTGTGGCATGCTTGGTGTGTCCGTGGCACACAGAAGCCTTTCAGTAAATGGTCGTGGAAATCCTTGCCAATCCTGCTATTATCGCTCTTCTTACCATTACCAGTTTCGAACTGGAGAGAAGAGAAAATCAGCCCTGACCACACTGTGCACCCCAGGGGCGGGGTGGCTAAAGCAGGCAGCATGGGGAGGAGGGGACGGCCCTGCCCGGGGAAAGGCTTGGCGGCTGGATCCTGGAGGCAGCGAAGCCCCTAGAGAGTCAGCTCCGCAAGCCTCAGAAGTCAGGCCAGCTTTCAGTTCCCGGCATTCTGGCCCCAAGTCCCCCGCCAGGCCCGCTGCCCAGGGCACTCAGATTCTTCCAGGGCCTGGGATGTGCTTCCAAAGCGGCCTCATCTCCGACTCAGACCCAGAATTCCTTGGCCAGCAGGGACCATGTCTCCGCGAGGCTGACAGAGCCCAGCTGCCGGGGCGCTTTCTCCTACACTCCCACCAAAGCCCTGTCTAGCTCCTGAGGGGACAAAATGGAAACTGCCAGTGTCCCCAGGCCCTGCGCCAGCCACAGGCAAGGGGCTGTGGCCACCCCTCTTGGACCTTTGGTGCCTGAGAGGCAGCAGGCGCCACATGGTTGAACTCTGAATCTAATGACAGGTTTCCCCTGGAAAGAAATGCCACCACAGGCCAAGTTTTGAGGAAAAAGAAACAAAAGAGGACGTTCTCTCCTCTCCAGGGCAGCATGTCCTGAATCTAGCAGCATCCCTGATGCTCCCCCGAGCCGGGGAGGGGGGTATGCCACCGTCTGGGCCTCCATGTCCCCGGTGTCCGGGACTTGCCTCCATCTACAGGTGACACCATCTACAGGGGCCATAGGTGGTGCAGGACAGGTGTTGGGGGAGATGAGCTCAGCAGGGGTCATCCTAGATGGGACAGATCCCTTGTTTAATCACGGAGGACAAAGAAGGGAAACCAGCTAGCCCCGGAAGCTCCCAGTTGCCAAATGCTTGTGACATAGGGTCACTCAGATGCTGGCTGATGATTATAACTGCTGACATTCACCAAGTGCTTACTCTGTGCCAGACATGGTACCCACTTTACATTTCTCTTCTCTTGAAACCTTTGTAACAGGTCTTCAATTATTATGCCCATTTTATAGATGAGAAAACCAAGGCACAGGCTGAATAATGACCAAATCACCCATTCAGAAAGTCACAACCCTGGGACCAATGGGAAACAGACCCCTCAGCCCAGTTGTATCAAGCCGATTGTATTAATGGCCCCAATTTGTCCACACTTCCCTGCACCCATGACCCTTTGGTGGTATCCTCCCACTCAGATGCCGGGCTTAGCTGTGTGACTTGTTTCAGCCAATGGGACTGTGGCCAACGGGAGGCAAGCAGAGACTTGATTCGGTACCTGGGATTTTCACTTCCTCTTTAAGACATCCGCCACTATGATGAGAGGCACGCGGGCTTACTCACTGGAAGGGTGTGTGAAACGCACGTGGAGGAGACCCACCTTGACCCAGCCAATCCCTTCCCAGACCAGACAGCTGCCAGCTGACCCACCAGCTGCCCTCGGAAGCGTGGGCAAGCCCGAGCCCAGCCCAGATCAGCCCCGCCCGGCCTGGGTCAGTGAAGCTGCTCCCACCAAACCACGCATGGTGTGTGAAGTCACCAAGTCGTAGGATGGTTTGCTACACGTCACGCCCAGGTTAACTGTATATGCTTGTTCGTATGCACGTATATAGTTAGTCATAGCAGATATATAGTTACGGGTACACATATACTTTATATTAAAAATGTATATCTAGAGATACTTGCACTGCCCATTCTCTTTTTACATAGGAAATAAACCTGAGATTAGCAGGGTGAAGAGTGATACTGTTCTGAATGAAAAATCCATTAAATCAAGGGGTTTGCTTTAAATAAGGGATTCTCGAAGAGTGTGTATTTAGAGGAGGCTTCAAATCCCAGAACTCTCAACAGCTCCCAGGAAGGGATCGAGCCAAGTGTGCGGTCCTGACCCTGAGCCCTCCACCACACCTGTGCACCGTGTCCCACAGAGACCACTGTTGCACTGCCCTTCTCTCTTTGGTACTTAGGAGGCAATGCTCTACCACGTGCCGGGAAACATGTCATCCTTCTTCCATGTAAGCTGACATCAAGTCACCCCTCTGTTTTGATTTTCTACTGCCATATAGCAAACTACCTCCGAACTTAGCAGCTTCAAACTACCATCTTCTAAGCTCTCGTGTTGCTGCAGATTAACGGGGTTCAGCCAGATAGCTCTGTCACTGCCCCTAGACCTCTCACGTGGCTGCTGGAGGCCGGGGCTGCGGTCACCGAGAGCAGGTCTGGGCCGGATGCCCAAAACGGTTCAGCCCAGACGTGGTTCTGGGACAAAACACCAAAGGTCAAAGCAGTAGCCTGGGGACCCCAGGATCCCTGCTGGGTCACCCACAGACCCTAAGGCCCCTTCCAGACTGAATGTGTGAGACGACTAGTGAGTGGCTCTGTCTCTCCCCCTGCACCTACACGGGGACATCTGGAAGGTGGGAGGCCACCATGCTCTTTGCAAAGAGCTCAGTCTGGAGATGAGCACCTGGGAGATCTAGCCTCCCTTGGGTCCTGGGACAGAGGTTGGCAAGAGCTCTAGGAAGAGGCCCATGGGACTCCTATAGCAAGGTCAGCCCTGGGAGAGCCCTTAATCATTTAATGGAAATCACATTCAAGGCATAATTAGCAGACAGCTCCAAATTCATGATCTGAGGCCCATTGGCTCTAATGGACTAATTAGTTGAGACATCTTTGGGCAGGCAACATACTCTGGCCTTCTCAGAAACATCCCTGGGAGCTCAGCATATCTAGGCTGGCATCTGGTCGAGGAGCTGCCTTACCATGGCCAGGCAAAGAGACAAAGGCATTACTGGGCAAGAAATACACCTTGCGGCACATGTAGCTCAGGGAGAATGACCGGGCAATCTCCCGCCAGATGATTCCGCCCTCCCCAGATCCCACTCATCGAGCCCTTAGGGACCCACAGCAATTGAGAGCTGTTGCCAAAGAGCCCAACATCGTCCTGGATCGGAAAACAAGTCACCAGTTCTGTGGAAGCCCACAAAGTACCCAGAGCCACAAGCGGACCACAGAGAGTGGGCACAGGCTCTTCAGCCAGCTGTCTCAATCCAAGTTGCTTCTAAGCAAGTGGCAGGGGCCGCACACAGCCAGGAGGACTCAAAACCTCCTCGGGGAGTTGGCAGAAGACAGCTTTGCAGAAGCAAGGTTTGCATCCTTGGGAGGCCCTCGGTGCGTTTAGGGCAGATACACGCGGGGGATGTTGTCTGCTGGCTGGGTGCGTGGGAGAGACAGCACTCAAACCCTACAGCTCAGCTTCCCAAAGGGAAGAGAATACTGGGAAACTGGCCACCAGATTGAAAGAACAGCAAGTTATACTAAAACCCCATTTTGAGATTCATAGGGTGCCTTGGGACAATAAAGGTACTGAGAAGTCCTGCAGTAAAGAAATGTATTAATTTGGTTATTAGATCTACTGTTTCCCAAACCCATTTTAGCACAGAATCTTTGACACCCCGGCCCGAATTCCTAGTGAGATGCTGTATTTGGGAAATACTGTCCTATGGGAAGCAATATATCAGTATAGGGTGGACATGACATGCTCCAAACCTACTGGAGCTAAGTTATTTAAATAAATGAAGTGGGCCATATTTAATAGTCACATAAGAAACATGGAGAACCTTTTATCACCATAAAGAAATATGCTCTCATTTTTCTAAAAACAAAGAACCATCTTGTTTCATCTCCAACCCCCTCCCATCTTTGATAGCAATTTTTTTTTTTCCTTCACAAGAACTAGAAAAACTTACTGAAAAGAAACATATCTCAGAGTGCCTGGGTGGCTCAGTCAGTTGGGCCTCTGGCTCTTGGTTTTAGTTCAGGTCATGATCTCATGGGTGGAGAGACAGAGCCCCACGTCTATCAGCAGGGAGTCTGCTTAAAGATTCTCTCATTCTGCCCCGCCCCCCCATGCTCTCAATCTCGAAAATAAATAAGTTAATCTTTAAAAAAAAGAGAGAGAGTGAAACATATCTCTACAAGAAAACACGTGCAAGAACAGTGATGAAGAGAGATAGAGAAACAGAGAAACTGGATTGGTGGCTGCCACGGTGGGAGTGTATACTGTGTCCAAAACCCCCACCCCCACTCAGCTCCCACTGAATGTTGCTGGGCCATGAAGTTGACGCCACTATTACTAGCTTTTTTGATTTTCAGAAAGGAGTCAGAAATTTTGACTTCTAAATGAAATCCTCCATTTCTAAGCATTGATCCTTTTTTTTTTTTTTCAATTAAATCAGTTAAATAAAACATGCCGGGGGCTAGATTCAGTCCACCCACTTGCAATCTCTGCCAAAAGGAAGGGAGTACACTAAGTAAAACTTACAAAAGTAAGTTTACACTACGTAAACTGGTGTGGCCAGCTTTCCCGAAACTTCCCTCACCAGGGACCCCTCGGGAAGCCAAGCTACAGGGGGTGAGCACTGAGGCTATGTTGGGTGCTGTCACTTACATCCCCCCGAGCCTGCACACTGCCTTCCCTGGGTGTCATGGTGCCCGGGCCTCCCAAAGATGCAGGCTTTGCCTTGGCGAAGGCACCACCTCAAGCACTAGGTCTCATCCTCCACTCGGGCTCGCCCTGGCACACACGGGAAGGGGTGAGCTACAAGCCTGCACATGATGAGAGGTCAAGACCATCAGGAGAATGTGTCATGGGGTGGTAACATTCAGATCTCTTTTTAAAAAAAAATGGGGGTGCCTGGGTGGCTCAGTTGGTTGAGGACTGCCTTCGGCTCAGGTCATGATCCCAGAGACCCGGGATCGAGTCCCACATCGGGCTCCCTGCTCGGAAGGAGGCCTGCTTCTCCCTCTCTCACTCCCCCTGCTTGTGTTCCCTCCCTGGCTATGTTTCTCTCTGTCAAATAAATAAAATCTTAAAAAAAAAAATGGATCTGTTCTCAAACCAAAAATAACAACAGAAAACCAACCTGGAGAGACCTACAAAGGTAGGTGTAGCCCATGGGACAGACAGAATGTCTGTGTGTCAGGTTAGCTTGCACAGTGAGGGACTCCGGGGACCCCCAGGATGGCCAGGGCTTTACCTGAGCACGTGTTTAATTTTTATGGATGGGGCCAATGGAGAGAAAAGTCACTTCTCCAGAGTGATACAGCGATACTCGCAGTCCCAGAGACTAAAGCCGCGTCTGATAGGATGAGGCATCATGAAAGCAAAGACCCAGCCCCAGCGCAGCCTTGTGGCTCAACCAGCTCCCGGGCTATGCAGGAGAACCACAGGCCTGCTGGAGGCTTCCCGGGCATTTTCAGAACTATGAGAGATGATTCTCAGAACCCAACAGCCAGCCACAGCAGTGTGAGAGAGGGTGTGCAATGTGAGCATCCAATCAGAACCTGGGTGTGAATCTCCCAGCAAAGCACCAGCAGCCCCCCAGGGGCTATGCCACTCCATATGGGAACAGAGGCAGAAGTTTCTGGAACATGGAGCTAGACGCGGTCAGCTGAGAAAATCAGCAGTGAAGGAGGCCTAGGCTACCAAGAGACCCTGCAAAGGACACAAGGACGCAAGCAAGGGCTGTGACAGAGATAGACACCTGCCCTCAAAGAGTCATGCTCCCCCTTCCATGGTATGGGATTGCTGCTGGAAGGCAGCTGCCCAGACAGAACTACATTTCCCAGCACTCCTTGCATTGGGGTGAGGTCATGTGATCTCAGTTTTTTTCATTCTTTCATTCCCCTTTTGCCAGCTGGAAGCAGATTTGGAGAACTTCAGCTACAGGACAGAAGGAGCCTGGACCACTGAATCACTGCCTGGGCAAGTCATCTTCCAAACAAGATACCTGTTTTACATTGGTTGGTACATGAGTGATAAATAAAATTCTAGCGTCATGAGCCACTCCAATATCAAGGTTCATGTGCTCCAACAATTGGGGTCACCCTGTCTAAAACAGAGAAGAAAGAAAGCAAAATGCCTTGGGTCGATCCTCACCAGAGCGAACAGTTCAAGGCAAAACCAAAACAGGAAAAATTCCCCTTGCAGAAGTCAGAGCAGCTGCCACCTCCTACATGCAGCCCACCTGAATGCCCCCAGATAGACCCCTATACACTCAGTTATGCCCTACTACCTTGATCAAGAATGACTTAGAGAAAAAAAAAAAGAATGACTTAGGAAAACTAATTTTGGGGAAAAAAAAAAGTATTCTGTCCACTCAATAACCTGCTAGAAAGTTAATCCTACTATGTCTGTTGACAAGTGAGGGCCATGGGAATCAAGAAATTCGGTGACTCGTCCAACGTCATGCAGCTGGGAGAGGCAGTCGAGCTTGATTTAAGCTCCTGTCAGCTCTGGAATCCTTTATGCCTTTTCCCACAAATCACTTTCTACACCTCCCACACACTGGGTTCTTCCTGAATGGGGTCTGAATGGGGCCTCCCCTCTGAAGCTCACACTGCCCAGCTGCAGACTCTTAACTCGAACTGTAGGGAGCTGTCAATATTTAAACCAGGAATCACTACCACTGTGGGGTCTGCATCTTCTTTGCTGCCTGGGGAAGGGGAAAGGAAGAGAGGGGAGGGGGAGGGAAGGGAGGGGAGGGGGAGGGGTGGGGCGGGACAGGGCCAAGTGCCTTCCTATGATAGGGTGGCTCCGCTCTGGGGCTTGTCTAGGGGTCAGTACACCCACTAGCTGCCAAGCACCCATCAGTCAGTGGCCCAGGCAGGGCCCTGGGAGGAGGGAGGACAAGTTAGCACACAGTCTCAGCTTTGAACAAAAGGCAGGAATAAGCCCAGCAGCTAGCAACCAATCTCGAGGACTCAGAACCTTCTAGAAGCCAGGAGTGGACTTGGTGGGCTTGGCAAATGCTCCACCACAGCAGAGTCTGTCAACCTTGGTGCAGTTGGGGCCAGATAATTGTTTGTTGTGAGGCTGCCCGGTGCACGGAGGGTTTCAAGCAGCCTCCTGGTGTCTGCCCACCAGATGCCCCAGCACCAGCCCCCTGCTGTGATGTGCCAACCGCCTCTGCTCCCATGAGAAGCCCTTGCTCTAAAGGGGGCAACCAACGGTGACCACACGGACATTTAGGCCTGCTGTTTTGAGGTCACAACCCCTTTCCCAACGCTGCAGCCCCTGAGCTCCCTACAAGCCAAACTCGGGCCCCACAGCCCTGGGAAGGAGCCCCTCGAATGTGAGAATTGTACCACTGAGGCCGAAGCAGATTGGGAACCCGCCTTACTTCTCGAGAACATTGTCACGACACCGCGGTCCTTCCAAACACCCCCTCCCAGAAATACAGGCCGGCAAACCCATCCCCAGAAGCCCAAATCAGAGTCCTTTTGCAGGAATGCTGATCATCCCCAGCAACATCCCACCCCCCACATTTGGCCCCTTCTTCCTGAAACACACCCTCCTGCTGATGCTCCAAATGCTGGGACCCTGAGACGTCCTAGTCTGTGAAGCGAATCCCTGTGACCCACCTGCCCATAAAGCCAGCCGTCCTCTGAGCACAGGGGAACATTCCAGGGCCTGAGTTCCCCTAGAACTGGTCTCCGCGTCTTCTAGCCCCTAGTTAGAGAACTCGTTCTGAGCAAGTTTCCTTTACTTCTAGCAAAAATCTGGGTTACTAGGGGGAGGGCAGTGGAGAATCTAATAAATCTTAGAATATACTTCTTGGCTAAAGGGGAAAAAAAAAAGCCTACTGACTGGTGTCATGAAACACCTTTCCCGCTCTCTGAAGAGAGCCCCGTTCAGAAGTAACTATTGTATTCAAGCTGTATTAAATCAAGCTGTGAGCAGCACTGGGGTTATGCTTTTAAAGAATGCCCTGAGCCAATTCTGATGTTTAAAGGGAAAAGGAAAAGTTTCCAAGGCTTCCATAAATTCCAGCGAGAGGAAGTTTCAAACTTGGGTGTTCACAGTCTGTGGCCCCCACCTGGAAACAACTTGGTTTCATGTATTTGGTTTTACTGTTCAAACTTGAGGGTCTTTTAACTTTTTATTTTTACAGGGCTCAGAAGAAAAGGGTGAGGGAGCCATTTGCTCCACGTGCCAAAGAAAACCCCAGAGCCTCCCTCCAGAGGGCCTCCGCCTGAGGCGGCGGCGGGCAGGGGTGTGGGGCTGGGACCCCCTGGCTCCTGGCACACACACGCCCCGGCACAGCTCCTCCTGCCCGCTGGAGGCCAGGCGTGCAGGACCAGCTGCTAATTAACTCCGACAAGATCAATTCAGGCCAGAGCGTGAGTGGAGAGTGGGCAGGACAGTCATTTGGCTGGGGCTGGTCTCCGGCCGCCCGAAGGCAGCGGGAGGAACGAAATGGAGACTTTCCAGAAACAAGGAGGAGGTCCAGCCAAGAGCTGAGGAATCCTAAATTTAGTCCCTTGGGGGAGACGGCTGTGTCTGCTCAGCCAGGGCACCAGTGAGGCCCAGCATCTCTTGGCAATGTCAACCAAACCAAATAGGCCCTCCCAGGCCTCCTCAGCCCCAAGGCCTGACTCCAAGGAGCTCACCTCTCAGTCAGGAGGGGTGACTCTCACACACACACACACACACACACACACACACACACACACAGAGGTTTCAAATCCTGGGTCCCACTCACCAAGTGTTATCAGCCCAGGCGGCTGCCAACGCAAGTGGAGTGCGCCCATTTGACAGGCAGGAACACTGAGTCCTAGGAGAAGCAGTGCTGAGGCACATCAGTCCTTGAGTTTCGATCCTATATCAAGCTCCGTCGCTCAATACTGACCTGGAAGAAGGGACCCTGTTGCTCGGAGCCTCAGTCTTACCATCTGGAAAATGGGAATAAGAATGCCTACTTCAAACAAAAATCTAGAAAGGTATATGTATCAAGATGCATATGTATTACACCTACACGCATATATGTGTGTGTGTTCAAAAGAGACTCCTGGGCTGCCCCCCAGATATAGTCACCAGCCATTGCTCATACAGCCAGCTGCCAGAAAAACTCCACAGGGCTCAGAGGCAACACTCGAAAGGGGCTGTTAATCCCTCCCCCTCCCCCCCGCAAGAAGCTGCACATCTGCAAAGGGTCTCGGGTTCCAAAGGGCTATGAGGATGGGACCCTCTACCAGACCTGAGCCAGGATGAGCCTCCAAGAGGGAAGAGAGCAGGCAGCATGCCGATTTGACCCCAGAGAACACGGGCTGTTTCCCACCAGCACCGGCCTTCACACTGCGGGGCAGGTCAAGGGTCTCCAAGCCTCACCTCCCCTTGTCCTCTTGACTGGCACCCTCAGGCCCTGGGCAGGGTTCACAGGATGTCCACCCAGCCACAGGGCAATTTCAGCATAAGGGAGTCTCCATAGCAACCCTCCACCTGGAGTCATTAATGAGCCACATGGTGACCAGACAGCGTGCAGGGGACAATGGAGGGATGGGGACAGGGTGAGGCTCAAGGGTAGCGGTGGAGGTTTTCTGGCAAGGAATGAAATAACAAAGGCCTTTCTGCAGAGTAAAGAAAGTTCCAGAAAGACTTCTCCTTCTTCTGTTTCCTTCTCCCTCACAAGAAGCAATTTTTAAAGGGAATATGTTTGCATCATAGGAAAAGCAGGCTTACTGAGCACCTGGTCTATACCAGGCCACAGAGGTTCACGTGCAAGATCTTACTGAACTCATACCCCAGCTCCCAGGGGGAGGTAAGACTAGCAGTCTCATTTTACAGATGAGGAGACTGAGGCCTCAAGAAGATCAGGAAAGATGCCTCAGGTCACATAACTGGTAGGAAGCAGGCCCAGGATTCCAGGCTTCTGATCCCAGAGTCCATTCTCCTACCCTCTTCCAAACAGCGTGTCAGCACCTCTTTCTAACCTCCGCATGCTCTGGGCTGCGCAGAGACTGACTTTGGGTCCAGTTCTGCCTGACTCTGAGGTTCACTCAAGCCCGATGCCACGCTGCCTCCAAGTGGGTTAAGAAGAACCGTGGTGGTGGTGGTGAGCACCCATTTTTACCAATGAGCTAGTTGGCACACAGATTTCTCTTTTTTCCCGGGGTTCCACAGTAGACCCCGTGAGCCCCAGCCTGGCTAGAGCACAAAGGACGGAGAAGGGACCCATGACCCTGCCACACTCAGCCTTCCAGGCAGCCCCAGCTACCATACAGGGTCGCAGAAATACCACTGGTTAATTCCAAAAACTATCCAAGATGGAAGCAACTTAGAACCAACTGAGTCCGGCTACCCCAACCCACTATTTACAGACAGGGTAGCTGAAGCCCAGAGGGGAAGGAATGTCCAAAGCACACAGCAAAGTGATTCCATCCTGCAAGGGTTTTTTCTTTTCTTTTCTTTTTTTTAAGTAGACTCCACACCCACCATGGGGCTTAAACTCACGACCCTGAGCTCAAGACCTGAGCTGAGATTAAGAGTCAGATGCTAACTGACTGAGCCACCCAGGAGCCTCTCATTCTACACTGCGGCAGGCCTGGGGATGCAGGGGTTAATAACAGCACCCCAGACACCATGGAGCTGATGTTCCTATGAGAGGTGAGCAGTAACACAATCACCACATGAATAAATTTCTAATGTCCAGTCTAAGCACCCCCAAGAAGTGGAAGAAGCTGGGTGTTAGGAGAAAGAACAGCAGCGAGGAAGGAAACTCACTGAGTGTGGCCTCAGGGAAGGCAGCTACGAGGCATCAATGTGGAAGTTAAGTCCTAAAGGGTGAATAAAGAAGAACCAGGCAAAGAGTATCAGGCAGAAAATCTCAAGTAGCGGGGACAGCATGTGCCAAGGCCCTGAGGTTGGAGCCCTGATGAGTGTGTTCAAAAAGGACAAGAGTGGCTGGGACCAAGGGAGTGAGGGGAAGGCAGTGGGAGACATGAGGTGGGACAGGGGCCAATCTTACTCAGTCTTACAGACTCTAGGAAGGATCTGACATTCTTCAAAAGGCTGCAGAAAGGCACAGTAGGGATTTAAAGAGGGGCATTGTTCTGTAAAATCCCAGTGTGTCCTGTAAGGTCAGCCTGGCTGAACTACGGAAGGTAACATCAGAGATTTTGGAATCCTCCAGGAGGGATGTGATGGTAGCCTCAACCAGACAGGGACAGTGAGGGGCAGCCGACATCTGAGAGGCGTTTAGTCACAGAATTAACAAAAGTTGTCCATCTGCTGGCTATCCAGTTGAGGGCTGAGAGGAATTAGGAATGCCCTCCAGCTTTGAAAAGGAGCCACAGGTGAGCGGAGGGGCCGGTCATGGGCTTTCTAGGAAGACAGAGAGAGCCGTCTGGGAAGGGTTATGTTAGGGTGTATGAGCAAGGTTAAACACTCGGTACCCAAGGTCTCTGGGTCACCTGAAACTCTTACCCCCCTAAAGCCATCATCTGTGGAGACTCTGGGCTGGGGGGGAGGGGGGTGGTCCAGTGGGCTGAGCAGCCAACAGGCCTTCCTCGCGCTCACCACCTCCTCACACAGAAGGCACACCCCCCGGCCCCCTGGAACTCCCTGCCTCTGTGCCTCTCAACCTGATCTCAGAAGAGGGAATTTGGTTTTATTATTAAAAGGCAGCAGTCCCCAGGCCAGGGTCTGTGTCACTAACAATTTCCAAGGCCTTGAAAGGTACCTTTAATCCAATTGTCTGTGTCCGGCAGTCAGTGGAGCAGCCCCTCCTTCCCCCTTCACCTTCCTGCGGGCGGCCCCATGGAGGAAATGCCCAGCACAGCCCTCGCCCAGCCCTAACAGCCAGACCCCTGCCTGGCCAGGAGGGGCTGCCCTGAGCCTCTGCCACGAGCCTGGCAAAGGCCAGTGGCATCTGGGTGGCTCAGTGGGTTAAAGCCTCTGCCTTCGGCTCAGGTTATGATCTCAGGGTCCTGGGATCGAGGCCAGCATCGGGCTCTCTGCTCAGCACGGAGCCTGCTTCCTCCTCTCTCTCTGCCTGCCTCTCTGCTTGTGATCTCTCTCTCTCTCTAATAAATAAAAAATACTAAAAAAAAAAAAAAAAGGCCAGTGATGAACAGCCCTCAGATGAACAGCCCTCAGTGTGGAACCCTCCTACCCCAGAGCCTGGTGTGCTGCTGGTCTGAATTGGGGATGAGGGCACCCAGTGCGCAAATACCCTCCAGCCACATTACAGCGCTCAGCATAAAGTGCTGTGCAGACGTTCCAGTCACCAGGTAAGTTCTGGAAGTGGAAGGCTCCCCTGGCGTGCCTCCAGAGCCCTTGCTGATCACGTATGCAAAAGAATCTGATAAGAGTAACTGACCTATTCATCAGGTACTGAGCAAAGTGTTTCGCCTTTAAACTACACAACAGCTCTGCAGGATAAGGACCATTTCTCCTCCCATTTTACAGACAGGAAATGGGGCACAGAGAGGTTAAGGAACTCCCCCGAGGTCACACAGCTAATATGAGACAGCGCCTGCATGTGACTCAGGTCTCAGGTCTGGCTGTCCCTGGAGCAGCATGTCTTAGGCCTTGTTACCTGTCCCCTGCCCCCCACAGAGCTTACTTAAACTTTTTTTTCCTAATCACTTGAAATTGCAATATCGCAAATATACTGTGTAACTATTTATGTACATCAATATGTGTATTTGTGCTTCACACCTAAAATAAATAAGAACTCTTTGCCCCTCCCTTGCCCCTCACCATGGCCCAAGAACCAACTTTTGCCTACTAGGGCACAGTATCATCATCGAGAATGGTCTAGAATCTAGACCAATGCTGCTCAATAGGAATCAAATGCAAGCCATATACGTAGTTTTAAATTTTCCAGTAGCCACACTAAAGAAAAAGAAATGGATAAAATTAATTTTAATCATGTGACTTAGCCAATGCATCTACAATACTGCCCTTTCAATGTATTATCATTGTATGTAATTAATGTAAAAATAATTCATGAGAAATTCTATATCCCCTGTTATCATGCAAAGCCTTTGAAATCTGCACAGTCACATCCCAGCCCAGCCATATTTCAAATGTTCAACAGCGGTGGGAGGCTCGTGGCTGTATAGCAGCCGGTGTTCTAACCACAGGTGCTGGAGCAATACGGTTTCTCCTCCCCAGAACCTTGAAAATCAAGCTGATTTTCTCTATCCAAGGAACCCTCAGGAGAGTCACTACCCCTCCTAGCCAGTGGGTTCCGCTTACTATGTTCTCAGTGCCTACTGTGGATGAGACACACACTAAGATGCTTTCAAGGAGCCACAAAGAGGAACAAGAACTGGCTTCTACTCGAGCAGCTTATAATCTAAAGTGGGGAGCAGAGGGGAGTGAAAACTGTGCCAGACCCTTGTGCACACCTGGCCTTGAGGCTTCCCACCCATTTCCTGTTCATCCTCATGCTCACCCTAGAAGGGGGCAGGGGACAGGTCCTATGATTTCCAGTCCATTGAATGGAGGAAGAGACTGAGACTGGAAAGCACATGGATATTGCCCAGGGCCCATCTGTGTGACTAACCCAGGCTGGGACACAGGAGGTGTCGGCAAAGCGACAGGAAGGCTTTTAGGAAAGAGGGGGGCAGACTTGGAAAATGGCTTTCAGTCGGGGGGGTGGGGGGAGGTTGGTGAATGAATGATGAAGGTTTCATGGGAAAGAGGAAGGACACAAGGGTGCCAAGGATAAAGAAGGACTGGTGCGTCTGCAGGGAGCAGACGAGCAATGGGAGGATTCCCAGCATTCCCGGAGGAAGGCACAGCTCCCCAGACCTTTAAGAGGAAGGAGTTCTAGCCAGTGGGTGGAGCACTATACAAGAAGGGTCCAAGCCTGATCATCTAGCCATGGAAGAGCACGCAGGGCCGCAAGCCCCGGGCCATAATGCCAGTGGAATCCAACTTCCCAAAATATTTACCAGAAGGCTCTGGGCACCAGACTCCATTCTGTAAACTTGGATGCCATTCCAAAGCCAAACCAATAGATCTCCTGGAGAACAAGATAAACTCTCCCTCACATTCTAAATAACGCAAGGGAGGTGAGGAAGAGAACGATATCAATCAAGCCTCTCCGACTGCCCCACTTAAAAGGGACGATGGTCAGCAGCAAGGAAGGGGCAAGGATGCTGTCTCCTTATCAGGTGCAGGACTGCTCCAGACACAAACAAAACTGTTGGCAGGCATTCTTCTTCCCCATCGAGGCGGGGGAGGGGAGAACAAAGTCTCGATCCACAAAGGTCAGACCCCTCCTCCTTGAGTACGATCAAGTCAATATCACTTGCCCTGATTTCAAGGCCATAACAGTCCCTTCCATGAGCTGAAATATGGACCAGTGCAAGGAATGAGACCCATAAATCTCCAACGGGCTGAGGTGGCCCGAATGTCCAATCCCTCACAACTGCACCATCAGACCAGAAGTTTCCATGGTGGACTCAGGAGGCACACCTGCTGCCCTTGAGAGTACCAGCAAAGGGAGCGGCACAGTGAGTTGCTTCTGGAATGTGGAGTGAAGAAGGCCGGTCTCCCTGCTTCCCATCCTCACCGCGGACACCGCAGATCGAGTAAACGAGGAAATGCCAGGCGAGGGTACGCCCACTTCAACCTTATAAACCCGAGTTTCATGTGGGAAAGTGACTGCCCCATTGGCTGCAGCCCCCGAGTCCCACACTGACCAATGGCACTGACTGCCTTAGCCCGGGCCTGCCGTCTATCCAGCCGGGGTCCTCACAGTGGCAGGCCACCCCCAGTGTCTCCCCTTCTCTGCCACACACCCTCAGGCCCCAAATCCAGCTCTGACCACTGCCCTTCCCTGCTCAGTGACCTCAGGCTTCCTTCTGCCTGCGTAACAAGCCCAAAAATCCTCAGGGGAAGGTTAAAAGAAGATGGGTCCATGCCCGGGAGCCCCCCGTACCCCCACACCACCTCTGTCGCCCACTCTCAATTCCAGAAATGCAGCCCCGCCTCTCACACGGCCCGACCAAGAAGCAGGCTTCCTAGCATAATATTTTCCTCCCACAGAACGTGAGAATAAAGGGCTCTTTGCTTGTCTCCTCAAATAACTGGCTCTCACCATAAAGCAATCTTCTGCCCAGTAAAAATATTTCTGTAAAACTGGGTAACTCTATCTGTGGTTCCTTTTCTTAAAGTCAAAAATCTTGGAGAGTGAAACATGGCAAGGGCAGACTATGTGACAAGCTCATGAAGTCATGTCTACCCAGACATTCCCTCCTTAATACTGTGATTCATTTGCTGTTAACCACAGGGACTTTGTGTCTTAATACTCTCAAAGGAGAGCACCAGTTCGCCTTTCTACAGAACAATACACACCGCCCCAGACCTGGGGTCCAGCCAGGCAGGCAGAGGAGCCCCTGGCTGGTGTTTTGCAAAGATTAGGGAACCCTTTTAAGCCCTGTAATGCACAGGTGAGCCATCACCTGTGGCCGGTCTCTGGCCAGGCAGGAAACACGGTTACTAAAATAAGTGAGGGGTGTCCTAAGATCAGAATGTAAAGGGACCCAGTCACAGAACCCTCCTTGGCTTTAGTTTTCCTAAATGGAAAGGCAGCTGAATCGCCCCATCCACTTCTCTGCAAACAGAGATGTTCTCTCTGAACCTCTTTCACCCCCCAGACAGCAACCAAGCCCCTTCCAGGTGCTGTGTTGGGCCCCCGGAGAGATGGACTAGATCTCCTGGGAATCTTTCAGAACCTACCAGCTGCTCTGGAGGCGTTACTGAGCTACCGAGCATGTTTCCTGAGGGCTTAGTACCACCGAGCATGTTTCCTGCGTGCTTACTGAATGCTAAGCCTGAAGTCTCTCCATGTATCATTTCCTTTAATCCTCAAAACAACTCCAAGAGATGGGAACTTTTCTTTTCTCACTTTACAAGTGAGGAAATTAAGACCCACTGTCAATAGAGTCAGCAGAGGTCCCTATAAACCCAGATCTAAAGGCCAGGTCCAAAGCTCTGTGGCCTGTGGAATTAGGAGAGGCTCCATGTGAGAAATAATAATAAAAATAATTAAGCTAAAAACAAAGAAAGCCATACAAAATAAGGCCAAGGTTCTTAACTGGGAGGCTACGGGTGCCCTAAAATTGGAGTTAAAGGCGTGAGGGCCTTTATTTGAAGAGAATGACATCAGATTTAGCATATTCCCAAAAGGGTCTTGGTATTGCCTCCTTGAGGTAAGATCATCATCACTAGAAGTGAGGTGTTTGAAAGGAGGACTGTGACCCACGTGGGCTCCCTGGAGGAGGTAACAAACTACCAGGGCTCTTCTGCAATCCAATGGCAGAGTCAGCTGATTGCTGGCTGCTCTGGCCGCACCCCCTCCCTCCAGCTATGGACATGGGCAGCAGTCAGTGGGCTGTCCCAGACAGGACACAGATGCTGGCCCCCTCCCTCCAAAGTGCCTTCTGCAGCTTTCTCCTCCCAGGAGCTTTTTCTCTGGGGAACAGCCCACCCCTCTCCCTTTCAGCCCTTGAGGTTTGGGACTGATCCCAGCCCCACTCCAGGATGGCCATATTGACCCACGACCATTGGAGATGGAGGGATTGGTTCTGTGATGGGCATGCAACCCAAGTCAAAAACAATGGCAGCCCAACTTGGGATCTGGCTAAACCACTTTCTTGCAGCCTGGAAGGGCAGCCCAGACCGGGTGCCAAGTGGCTACCACCTCAGGAGAGCCTATACCTGAAAATGAAGCTCATGCAAAGAAAACAGGGTTGAAGGCACAAACCACTGGCCTGGGACAGAGTTTGGAGCTCTGGGATCCAGGGTCCCTGAATTCAATTCATCTTCCAAACTTCCCAGGGACACAGGCCAATAATACAGCTTTTATCAAACCATGATGATGTCTGATATAAACCCAAGGACCCTGACTAATCCACACCAAGGGAAGGTTGGGCTCGCTTAACCACAAAACCCACCCTGAACCTGTGGTCCTCCCGAATTCTGAAGAATTTCTCCCCAAGCCAGGGGAGAAACTCTGGCTTTGCCAGAAAAGCAGTAGAGCCAGCCCTCGAGATCACATCAGTGCGTGTGTCAGAACAGGGGTGTGCGTGCAGAAATGGAGCTATGCACATGCATGCTATCCGTCTGGGTGGACTATAGGCACGGGCCCCAAAGTCACCTAGCTGCCCAACCATAGGGAATCAGTGCAATAAATTACAGTCCATCCTTAGAATGCAAGGCTTGAGAGCCACAAAGAGCAAAAACATTCAGTGCACTGATAAGGTCTGATTTCCAAGACACACTGTTAACAAAGCAAGGTGCAGAACCAGATTATGACAGTCAACTGAAAGGAACACAGTCTCTATCCATTTTTCATGATTCCCCACCTCAAATCCATTTTTCAATTAACCTACAAATATTAGTCCTATTGGCCAAGAGGGCTTCCACTGCCAGGGAGGGGATAAGGATACACATACGCACACAGCAAGGTAGAAAGCGTGTTGAGTAACTAGAAACAGCAGGTGCCCGGGGAGAGGAGCCCTGGGAGGCCAGTGGCAGAGATGGCAAGGAGGCTTCCTTTTTGTTACATAACCTTTAGTACTATTTTTTGAATGTCCTTTTTTTTTTTTTTATCATGTGCATTACTTCATTTAGGTGGGGAGGTGCAGGCACAGGACCTGACTTCCTGCTCCTCTGGGGTCACACATTTGCAGACCAAGCTGCTAGTCCCTCTGAGACTCAGCCACCTGGCAAGTGATCCTTGAGCACCTGCCCCATGCCAAGCTGGGCAAAAGGCGCAGAGGAGACGGTGGTAAGCCACGCAGAGCCAGCCCCTTGGGCTCTGCCTTTTGGCCTCCATTGCCCCACCATATTAGTGCTGACCCTGGCCAGCTTCCATGCAAGTATTAAATGCCTGACCAATGGCTGGGAGGAGGGCTTTGCAGACCAGAAAGCTCTGGCCTTTCCTCCTGGAGAAAAGCTGGCCCTTCTCCGCCTGCCCCAGGAGCAGGTTGTACCTCCCAGCTCTGCACACCAGGACCAAGGGGATAGGTCCTCACCCAAGAACCCTAGAAGCAAGATGTCAGACAGCTCCCACCCAAGGTTAAGAAGGCCAGGAAGGCCTGATTTATGAAACAGAAGGTGTGCCAAGCCACCCACCTGGAAGGACCCCACAATCCTCCCCCTCACTGATGTAGTGGTGCCCAGTGCGGCTGCCCACCTCCAAGCTGGAGGGAAGCCAAGGGTTTACCAAGGCTATCTGGGGGCAGAGCTCTCTGCCCACCAGCACCTGCTAAGGATAACTCCCTTGACCACCCTCAGGATGGGAGTCAGCCTGATGCCCCGATTCTCCGGATCTTTCCCAATGGTCTAGAGCTATGCACTCCATGGGGGACCGGCTAGCTGCATGTGGCTACTGAAATGAATTCAAATACAATATATTGAAAATTCAGCTCCTCAGTCCCAGAAGCCACAGCCCAAGTGCTCAAGAGCCACAAGAGGTTAACAACGCCCCTACTGGATGGCGCGGACCCAGAGCATTCTCATCATCACAAAAGTTCTATCGGACAGCACTCATCTTGAGGTCCTTTTAACGTCTCCTTCCTTCCAGTTATAAAACGAGGGTCCTGGCAGGTCTTGAAAGAAAGGCCAGGTATCCACAACAGTCAGTAAAGATTGAAACACGCTTGTTGGTTTAAGAGGCCACAGCCACGGGGAAATGCACAGAAGGAGACAGAACCATTCACCAAGCTGGCCGTGAGTCACGGACAGTGCCAGCTTCTCCACGGCGCCGTTCCTGTGCCCTCCCCGCCTCAGCCCTCCTCCCTCTCCAGCCCCTTCCCAACTGCCTACAGTGTCCACGCAGGATAGGCATCACCCAATACAGAGAGGCTCTGGTTCAGAGAGCATCCAGGTAGGTGGGAGGGCAAGGGCTCTGCATCCAAGATAGCATGCTGGAGGTCGTCATGCACGTGGTCCTTGCTGTACCCTGTGTCCTTCCCCACCCCACACCCCGCTCTGGCCACTGTCTTCTCTCTGCACCCCTTCCAGCAAAGCCTCTCCATAGATCTCCTGCACAGGCGATCCCTTTCTCATCTCTCACTCTCTTCTAAAACCTATGGGCTTTTTGAAAAATACAAAAGTATCCATGCTCATTGGACGGGGGGGGAGAAAAAAGTCAAACAATGTAGAAACATCTAATGTGAAAAGTGAAACTCCTTCTCTCCTCACCACCTCCCACCATTCCAGTCCTCAGGGAAGCAGCCTTTGATAGTGTATCCTTCCAGATCTTTCTCTGTGCATCTGCAAATATATAGACATGGACCTGAATAGACTTTTGTATCCTGCAAAAAACCAGGACCACGTTATACTTCTGTTTCGCTCTTGCTTTGCTTATTCATTAGCATTTCAGGGCGTCCTTCCCTGTCAGCCCACTGCCCACCCTCACTTGCCCTGGCTTCACAAGGTGCAGAGAGAGCAGTGACACAGCCGCCCCGTGTTTGTTAGCTGTCTCCCAGTGATGGGTATTTGAGTTGTCACACATTTTTTCACTCTTCCAGATAACGAGCCATGGACATTCTTGTGCTCTGCTCAGGCACAAGGCTCCCTCAGCCCCCTCATGACCCCGGCCTGTCCCGCCTCCACTGTCATCCCACTGAGACCACTCCTGCCACACCCCGCTGTACACACCAGGACCCCAGATCCATCCCACGCCTTGCAATCCCTTTTCCAATTCAGCCTCCAGGCAGGTTTCTCTCCAGGAGGCCATTCGCTCTGCTAGACTACCTTGATGGCTCCCAGTAAGTGCTACCTCCCAGCTCTTAGGTCCCTGTCCCCTTCCTAGAACCTGGCCTTGACTTGTGACCTGTTTTAATAAAGAGAATGCAGCATCGCCAATTTCAGGCCTATGCCTTCGGGAAGCCGGGTAGTTTCTGCTTCCACACCCCTAGGAAGGCAGCCACCAAGGAGGGAGTCAGCTTGCCCCCAGGACCACCATACTTCAAGGAAGCCCAAGCCAGCCATGTGGGAGGCCCTAGGCCCCAGGCATAGGACCCAAGTGGAAATGCTGGCCCCTGGCTCTTCAACCCACCCCATCCACGCCATGTGGAACCACAGAGAAGCTGCCCTGCCAAGCCCAACCCAAATTGCACAACGTTAAGCAACTCGTGAAAGGCTTAAGTCACTAAATTTTGGAGTAATCTGTTACACAGCAAAAGAGAACCCGAACACCCTCCCTTTCTTCAGTGTATCTGGAGATGCAGTGAAGGCCACGAGGGGTCACTTTACCTAACAGCCAAGCCGCAGCCACCCCGCCCCCCTCCCCCCCCCCCACCCCCCTGGCCCGGCTCAGGATTCCCAGTACAGTTCTCTGTCCAGTCCCCAAAGATTCAGCCACATGTTCTTCCAGGAGGCAGCTGCCACTCAGAGTTTGGTTCTCAAGTGAGAGGACTTGGGGACCCACAGAGGACTCCTCATTCTCTTCATGCCCGAAGCAAAGGGAGGAGGGGGGCAAGAAAGCACCCCCAGCCATCCTGGGAGAATCTGTTTTGACCTAATAGTCAGTAGACCAAAAGGCCCTGATGTTAAGAAAGAAAACTTGGGCAAAGAGAAGTTAGGGAACTTGCTGAAGGTCACACAGCTAGTAAGAAGCCGAGCTGGGGCTTGAAACAAAGGGCTCAGGCTCAGAGCCTGCACCGTGGAAAAACCTCAGGGTTTTCCAGCATCTCTATGTGCAGTAAGAATTACATTTTAGAACAGGCCTCTAGACATACGGATTTATCTATCTATTATCTATAGACACAAATATCCTCGCCTATAAACTAAGCAAAAAGTCTCATAAACCAATATTTTCTCTTGTTTTAGGCAATGTCCTCTCTCGTTTTTATTCTCTTTCTTTCTTTCTTTCCAATGCTGGTCACTAAATTGATTTCATGAGCCATGAATAGGATTATAGCATACAGTTGATGGCGGGGTCGGGCGGACCTCATCTGTAATGACGAAGACAGCTCTAGAATCAGATTAACCTGAACTGGAATCTTGCTGGAAGATTCCACCTCCAAGTCAAGAGACTCTGGGCAAGGAGGTAGACTACTTTAGCTCCTCAGTTTCTCTAGTGGTAAAACAAGGATCGTAGGAGGCGCCGCCTGCTACCGGAGCCGTGGGCACCGCGTGGTCTGGCCGTGTGTGGCCCAGGGCTGGCGCGTCGTGGACGGCTCGGTGTGGGGCGTGGGACAGAGTGGACACTGACAGCCACACAGAGGCTGCAGCCAAGCAACACTGATAAAGGAGGCATGGATGAGACTGGCCGAGGCACCAGGCTCCTCTGAATTTCCAGGCAGGGGAACAAGGGTGTTTCCCCAGTGCCCATTGAAAAAACAACTTCGTTCCTGGTCTGTAGCATTTTCTTCGTCTCTTTTTGCTTTTAAGGCCTCCCTGGATCCTTGTGGAAAGTAACAAGGCCAAGGTCAAAACCTGTCCTGCGACAAGGCTCCCTCGGGAAGCCAGGTGGGGCATGGCCATGGCACCCTGGCAGCGCCCCCAAACCTGCTCAGTGGAGCTGGCACAGGCCCAGGCCTCTGTGTGAGGGGCCTGAGAGTCTGTGGGGCCTTCTGGAATTAGCAAAACATCCTTGGGCCTGAGCCCATTTGGGAGGCTCTGGTCTTCCCCAGCCCTCACCTGTGGCCCGAGGGTAGCCAAGCCAGCCCTGCCAACAGGGCCCCTTTATGCTCTGCCCTGGCCTCTCCAGGGCCCCAAATCAGTACTCAAGGCCAGGGGGCTTGGGCAGCACATGGCAGGCCAGCCAATCAGCTCCACGCCTTCTCCCCCTACCTCCCATCCGGCCAGAAAGCAGAGCAGCCAGAGTGGGCAGACATCAATAAAAAAATCAAATCACCTGCAGTGGGTGGATCAGGCCTCGTGGTGGGTTGTGACACACAACAGATTCCCCTGCCTCCCCACCCAGCCCCAGGCAATGCCTACCCAACTCTGCTGGAAAATGCATTTCTGTTCTAATGTCTAGAGCTCGGAGTCAGTCCTGGGTCAGACGCTCAGGAGGGAGTCGAAGGCTTTCTGCACTCGTCATGGCCTTTGCACTTCCCTTGGTCTGAGATGCCCCTTTCGTCACCCGGCTGTTTATTCTTTCAGTCCCAACAACATAAATGTCACCCCCCCCCACCCAGTCCACAGTCAAACCCCCCCTTCCTGTCCCACCACAGCCTGCTCTTTTCCTCTTCACATTCAGCATGCACCCAGGTGATCATTAGCAAGCTGGAAGAGGAGAGATGTCCAATTTACTCTCCCTGATTGGCCAAGAGGAACTCTTGTCGCTCTTAGAACAACTCCATGAGCTAGGAACCAGGATTCTACCCATTCCAAGATGTGGAAACTGAGGTCAGAGATGAGTGCCCCCAGCTGGGGAGACATGTAGCTGCGAGTCGGGAGTCAGACCCAGGAAGTCTGATTCTGCCAGGCACGCCTCAGACACCTGCTCTGTGCATGCACGGGGGCCTCGGCACAACGTGGCCCGAACCTGAGGCAGGTCTAACGGAGGCTAAGAGAACCAATGCAAGATGCCAAATACGAGCATGAAGTATGTGCAAGCGCTGTCCACAAAGTGGCCCAACCCACACCTCTGTGTGTGTAGCCCACCTGGCCCCCCCAGCGTTCTGCCGGGGCTCCACGCCCTGCTCAGGGGCAGTCTGAGTCCTGCTCTCCTAGCCGGGCCTGACACTTCCATTCGCTGAGCCCATCTCTCAACCGTGCAATATGGGGAACAACACACAAGGAAGCATGAGGTGGCTTTCACACTCGCGTGTCTGTGCTATTACCACTATCACACTTGTCCCCACCCAGATCTCGTCTCAAAAGCCAGGGCACAACAGGCCAAATCCAGCTGCCTGGGTCCACCCAAAGAAACTATTTTCTCAAAAACATTATTTGGTTGATGATAATTTTTTAATTAGAATGATTTCACATTAAAATCCAGATGGCTGGGGACACCTGGGTGGCTCAGTTGGTTAAGCAACTGCCTTCAGCTCAGGTCATGATCCCAGAGACCCAGGATTGAGCCCCACATCGGGCTTCCTGCTTCGGTGGGAAGCCTGCTTCTCCCTCTCTCAGTCCCTCTGCTTGTGTTCCCTCTCTAGCTGTGTTTCTCTCTGTCAAATAAATAAATAAGATCTCAAAAAAAAAAAAAAAATCCAGATGGCTGGATTCTCTTAGTGGTCCCATGTGGCAACACCAGGGCCACATTCCCACATGGCAATCACTGGCTGGGCTGAGTGGGGCTGCCCCCTTTAGACAGGTGGGACATGGGTCCCCAGGGGCCCCCAGTCCCCACTCCTCCTGTGAGTCTCCCACCCAACCTGCTGTGTTCCTTAATATGACCCTTCATTAATATGACCTTTAAACTCTGACCAACCTTCAGAGCCCCCACAACCCCCACCTTCTTCAGGAAGTCCTCCCCAAATCTCCACAGCCTGATGTCTCTTGTGGCTTTATAAGCTTAATAGGCAGCTTGGGTTGAGCCCACGCTTCTACAGCAGGCCATTCTAACCATTCACAATGTCAGTCCCCACAACCACCTTGTGAAAATGGTTCTGTTACCATCCCTGCTTTCCAGATGAGGGAACCAAGGCCCAGGGTTGATTCTTCTACTGGCCTCCCCACCCCCGTTGGCTCCCTGCCCTCCTCTATGCTGCTCTGTGCCCCGGGAAGCTGACACCCCCTTAGACTAGTTTGCTGAAGCTTCCTGGTCTCAGGCTTCCAGCTTCGGCCAATGGGAGGTCCTGGCAGGAAACCTGAGGACACAAAGAGAGGCTGGGGTTTTTCTCCAACCCCTCACTCCCTCTGTTCCATGTCTCTATGGCTCATCTTCCATGTGGAGAGCTCTTGCCTGCCCTTTTCACCTCCTCAGCTGCGTTTCCTACAGGAATACAAATCTAAAATATCCAACATTTTCTCACCTGCCCTTTTTCTGCCCTGGGACGGTAACACCTCCCTGCCTTTGCCAGGGGTCAAATGCTCTCTGGGTGCCTCAAGACCCCATGAGGTTTCTGCTAACCCTTCCCACACCTTTAGAAGTTAGTTTCCATTCGTTTAAACTGTCAAGAGTATACTTGTTTCCTGTGAGACCCCTGGCTGACCCAGAGGCCAGAGTGATGCTCAAGGTCCCACAGTCAGAAAATGGTGCCGCCCAGATTTGAACCTGGGATATCGGGCTCCAGAGTGCTTGCTCTTTAACCATCACACTACACTGCCTCAAGCCCTATTCTCCTTCTCCTGGTTCTTCACCTGCTGGTGGCCTCAAGGGTCCCCTGGATGACTCCTGAGAGCCAAATGCTGTGCCCGGATCGATGCAGACTTTCCCAAATCTCTCCCTGAGCCCAGAAGTTATAGTCACTTGATTCCTCTTTATCCTCCAAAGTATTTTTACAACTGAGAGCCCATCCCCACCTTCCTTCTTCCCAGGCACAAGAGCTCCCCTGCTTCTGCCCTGCTGGCCCCTCATCTTCCCTCTGGATGAAGACCAAGGTCCATGACATGATTGAGAAGGCCCCCATGCCCAGACCGTGACCCCTCCTCAGCCATGAACTTTAGTCATTATCTCAACCAAACTATCCCCTTCTCTAAGGGGCTTTCTCACACACTACTGGCCCATCTAACAGACATTCATAGCGCTATTACACACCCCACCCCTACCTTGCTCCCCACCACCCTTTCCCTGATTCACCTCTGAGCTGAAATCTACAGTTCCTCCAAGACCACCTCTGACCCAAGGCCAGGCGGCACTCCCTGCTCTAGACACTCAGAGCCCCAAGAGTGTCCTCCAACATTCCCCTAACATTGTCTTCATTGTTCAGTATCCACCGACCCAGACTGTGAGCCAATCTAATGGGAATATGATGCCAAAATCTCAGGTGATAGATAAGAAAATCAAATACAGCAACATTTTACAATAGCAATGTCTCGTCATGAAGAAGGATCACGTTAAGGAACACAAAGAAAGTTGAACGTTCGGAAATCTAGTGATATAAATCATATACAGAATCATTTGTTATATTAGCAAAGGATGACAACACCCCTACAGCACTGGACAAAATTCTGTAACTATTCCTGGTTTCAAAAATACTAGCAAAGTATTTTTGAGGAAAATTGAGGAAAGCTTTCCTAACTAGATTGAGGAAAGCTTTCCTAACTAGAGAAGTGACAAACTGTTATTAAATAGTGTGGGAGATTATAACCAATGCAATAAGTTAAGAAAAATGGATATGAGAGGCAAAAATGAATGTTTAGTTCCTCTAAACTCTAGGTTCAGCGAGGTGGGAGCGATGCCATGCACTCTGTATCTTCCATGCCATCCTAAGCACGGCCAAATAGCTAGAGAAGGTACAGCCACCCAGTTGAGATCTGATCCCCAATGTTCTCAAAGCACCCCAGTACTCCTTCTTGGAGGTGCATATTGCAGCTTAAATCGTGTCGTTTTTTTTTTTAAATACTTCTCTTTTCCTACCAGAGTATAAACTCCATGAACACAAGTGCCATGCTTTGCTGGCAGCGCGAATGTATACTTGGCCTAAAATAGGTACACAATGTCTACCCCACCGATAAGAGGGACGATCTGTGGACTCGAATAAAATGCGTTAGTGGTTGCTAAGGGATAATAAATGATTTGATCCTACTTCTCAGCTGGAAAACCCCCAGCCCAGAGAAGGCGACAGCACAGCACTGTGGCACCCTGTGTGGGTCCTCTGAAAGGCATCTGGCTCACACAAGACCATGCACACGGGTCACTGCCCATGTGGCTCAAGAAGAATGGAAAGTGAAGCCCAGGCCCATTCCTCTAAACGAATGCACACCCAGGGCATCCCCGGGTGGCCAGAGCCGCCTTTCTGGGGCCAGGGATGACCCTGGGAGGGACCTGAGCTTTCCTTACAAAACCCTGTGACAGCTGTCCCCATGGATAAACAGCCCCCTCTGCTTCCCCATGAAGTTATCAAAGAATTACTTATGTCTCTGGAAATGCTTGTTTGGAAAAGGTTCTCCACCCCACCTGGTCTTGGCAGGAGGGGCAGCATCCTCAGGCCTGCCCTTCAGGGAGTGATCAGGCTTTTCCTCCAGCCCCTGAAGGCTCTCGGCCATTCTTCATGCGGAGAGTCTGAAGCCGGCCACAAAGAAGCAGGCAGCCTCCCAGGATAAACGGAGCACGGTGACATCAAAGACCGCCTTCCAGATTAAACAACTGAGGCCTTCAGCTCTCTCTGGCGTTTCTTCCAGGATATTCTGGGCTCGTGCCTCAGTTCTCCCTCAGATGGAATGGCAGATATTTTGTTTGTGAGAGTCTGAATTTTTTCCTTCCTTGGGGAGAGGGGAAGAGAGAGGAGAAGAGGGGAAGGGAGGGTGGGGAGAGAGAGAGAGTGAGAGGAAGAGAAAGAATGTCTGTGAGAGACAAGAGCCACAAAAAGAACATGTGTGAGTGAAAAAGAAAGGGAAGTCAGGGAGGTAGCCGGAAGCGCCTGCTTTGGAATCCAACAAGCAACCTAAAAATTCCAAGTTTCTAAACCAAAGCACACTGTGAACCCACAGCCAGGGAGGGGGGCTGTAAGAGCTGCGATCAGTGTGGTAACCTGGCTCACCAGGGCTAGCAGATCCCTTCGTGGGCCAGGGAACTGGCCCCTTCACCAGAGGGTCCCTTTTTCTCAGACACATCAGGTAAACCAAGGCAAGGGACCCTCTTCCCTTAGGAATCATCCCTGTGGTTCTCTGGGATTGCGTTATTACTGCCTCTTCTCCCCTCACCTTTGGGGTGCCTCTCTACCTTGAATAACCGATCTAATCCCACCCCTCAGGCCTCATATCCCACCGCAGCTGGGCTTCTGGCGCTCTGGCAGACCCTCCTCCCCCCACAGGGTAGCAGCGGCTATCGATCTGTCCAAACAGCTGAAGCAATGCCCCGGAGTCCCCAAGTCCACCACACTCCCCATTCATCAGCTCCACGGGCATGCTGCTGGCTGGGGCGGCAAGCTGACCACGCCCCCTGCTCCTCCGCCCCACACACCTATCCAGAGGACAGGTAGCTCAAACGCTCCAGGAGCCACTAATGGGCAGGGTTTCTCGGAAAGCCTGAGCTCCAGAAGAGCTCTGTGGGCCCCACAGGCTGCAAGCCACTTGAAGTCCACCCTCCCAGTGGAACCAGCATCCAGTTCCCAGGGACAGTGGCGAGCCTGGAGCACCAACTTTCTCCTCCCACACCCTCTTCCTCATGGCCTCTCAGCTCTCTAATGCCACCTTCATGCTGCTTCCCCCAGTGCTCCTGTCCACTGATGTGCCTGTGTAAGTCCTGATGGCTTTGTCTCCTTTATTAGACTAGAAGCCATGGGAGGGGTGGGACCACAGCCCTTTTACGTACCCCATATCCTGGATGCCTGGTCCAGCTAGGGATTCCGTAATGAATATTAATTCATTACTGATCATAATTAATAGCTGAGTACCTGACAGCAAAGGCCTGATCCCACTCTTTCTTCTGCCTGAGGAAGAGGATCTGGGAGAGAATGAGGCAGGGATGGTGGCCGAGTCTATCTCCATTCATTCATTCATTCATTCATTCAGCAAACACATCATGAGTGCCCACCACCCTTCCTAGGGCTACTATAAGGAAGCCTCCAAAAGTGATTCTTTCCTTGCTGACCTTCCATTCCGTGTAGTTGTTTTAAGCCCTCATGGGGACATTCAGGTCCCTGCAGGTAGTGCTGGAGGTTCCCGGTGCAAGGAGTCCTCTCTGCCCATCCATGGCCCACCCTCTCTCCTCACTTCGGCTATCCCCACTGGGTGAGGGGATGCACCACTTCCCTGAGTTCTAGGACCCGGGGAGACGTGCCATGCTTGTTTCCTGGTTCAGCCTCTCCCTGTTTATCACAGTTTGTACAAAACGCGAAAGTGCAGGGGCTCTTCCTGAATTCTAGGGACTAGAACACGCATGGGCCTGACTTGGGGGAACTTCTTTCCCAAAGAAGAAAAGTCCCGAAGGCAGAATGAGATGCTCCTCAAAGTCTCCCAGAGACCACATCACAGAGATTCACTGAAGCCTTCAGAATATGACACCCTTGCCCACCACCCGCCCTCTGGAGGGACCCGGCCCTATTGGAAGCCAGAAGCCTCACCTGGCACTTTGCCCAGCTTGGGCCTCCCCAGTCTCTCCCCCACCCCTGCTCCTGGGGTAAAGAAAGCTGCCAGGTGGAGCTAAGGGGCTGGTCATGGGTGCCAGGGACAGAGGCGACCCTCCTGGAGAACCCAAAGATGCCAGCAAGTGGAGGTCCGGACGCCTACAGCAGCCTCAAAGGAAATCATCTTTTAATTCTGAAAACACCAAATATTTAATTTATGCTCTACCTCAAATGTCAAGTCTACCTCCCGGCACATAGCTTTGAAACCACGTAAGGAGGCCTAACGCTTTCCATATGGTGAAGACATGGGGCCTTTTAATTGTGCCAACTGGTATCATTCAAGGGTGATTCCCCGGAATCCAGCAACTGGGGCAGCAGCTGGGCCAGCAGCCAGTCCCGCACAGCTCCGTGGGCTCCCACGCAGCCCACGCCCTCCCAATCTTCCCCAAATATCAAAATGCACTAGGTGCCCCCTAATCAAATTACCAGCCCTCCTGGCTGCCCCCTTGAACCCCCCAGGCCGGCCTGCTGGCCCCGCGGGCTCTCTTAAGGCAGCTCTGCCATAAAAGAACAAAAGGGCTAAACCGGGGTTGGGGGGCAGAGGGTGGGAATTGCCTTAAACCTGGTCCTATGCATTCCTGTCCGCTTCCCACATACCTGGGAAGAACAGGGCCCCCAGTTGCCCCTGCCGTCACCATCTCTGTGTCTGCCACGCGACTCCATCCCTCTACCAAGCTTTTTGATTTCACCATTAGATTATATTACATTTCCCAGACCCAGTATTCCCAATTGGTGTTCTTTTATAACAGCCTATTACAGTGTCTGTTTATACTTCCTTCTTTATCTCTTTGAGATTACTGGCCTTATTTAAACTTCGAAGTGTTTAGTGCACTGTTGCCTGGTAGAGAAATCGTTCATGTCATCATTCGCGGCTCGTAGTACTTGGACCCATCACCATCTGTCATTAGTTTTCTCCTCTGAGCTCATGATTCCTTGAACGCCCCCCCTTAGTCCGTGGCCATCCAAATGTGGATGGCAGGGCAGGGGAGAAGGGAAACCTCTGGATTCATCATCGGGGCTCCCATCTCTGCCCCACCAGTATTCAGCAAACCTCCTGGTACTGTTCTCCCTTTTGAACTCGTTTTGAAGGATCACATGCCATAACCCTGCCGGGGCTGAGAATGTTATTATACCCATTTTACGGATGAGCTTAGGTAAAATGGCTTCTACGAGGTGGCCAAGCAGCAGAGCCCAGCCTCATTTATTTTCGTGACCAGGGTGGCAGGCTTAGATTAGCATGGGCAAGGTCACCCTCTCCCATCCCAGGACCGTCCAAGCAACTGGGACCCACCCTTAACACTGACTAAGCTACTTAGGAAGAGGGCAAGCAGGGGCCTCTCCTGCTCTGGCTGGCCCACCACCCGCCTCATCCCAGAGTACTCAGCGGCTGGTCAGCATGCCACATCTCTGGAAATGAGTATGGGAGGCACCCTCCGGGGCAGATGTTCTAGCATGGGCCTTTGCCACACATGGCCCCTGTTCTCTAGAAATTGCCCCAGAAAGAGAGAAAGACAGAGTCCCCATCAGCCGGCTGGCAACCTTACAGGGTTAAGAGGAGGAGTGAGACAATGTAAGCAAAGTGCTTGACATACACAGGCACTTAATAGTAATTTCACTGCAAAAATAATAATGGGAGTAGGATGAACCACTAATGTGCTTCCAGCCACTTTAGTGAAAGGCGGGCGGAACGGAGACAGAGACCATCACTACGCCAGGCCTGGGGCTGCTGGGGGGACCTCTGCCAGCCCCCGGAATCCAGAAGACCTTGGAGCCCACACCCTACCTCCTGATGATCTAATGGAAGAACCTACAGCCACTCTTTCTGTGCCCCTGGGAATCACAGAAACTAACCTCAGCAGGAGGCTGCTCACTGTGGTCTCATCCGCTATTCCTCCATGTCTCCCAAATGTTGGGCATTCCATTTCCACAGTCACAATTTTGACCACTTGTACTTAATACTGCTCGGAATCAACTTTCAACACTCTTTCAATTAGCTTCATCCTAAGAGATAATATCAGTGAAGTCAGGGATTTGATGTCCTAGTTACTATCTTTTCCCATGATAGAAATGCTTGACTATTAAGATAACAAACATCCCTCCACGCACCACCTGAAATTAGTGCGCACGCCCCCACCATGCAGCCCCCTACCATGAGCTTCCCCTCACCTCTCCTGGTGTGGGCTCGCCATCCCCACCCCTGCAGATTTGGTGGCTGGGCCAAGGCTGGTAGGAACTCCCCAGGAAGCAGAGGCTCCCTCCCCTTAATATCTTGGATGGCAGGGCCTGCCCTCCACCACCCAACATATGTCACACTGATGGCTCTGTGTCTCACATCTTCAAAAGTGCTTTGAACAAACATTAATGACCCCTCAGTGTTTCTCTGAGAGGGGGGTGAGGAAGGGAGGGGGTTCAGGCACCACCCCATGCTGTCCTCAGCTGGGGGAAGAAACCAGGCAACAAAATTCCATGACTTCACCAAAGCCACAGACTTAAGCTGGGGCCCCCTCCTCACCCTCCCTCATTTCCCCCAATGGCAACTTTTACTGGTTCACATTCCTCTTGCTGAGAATACTACTATTTAATTAAAAACGACAGACTTTTGTTTTCCTCTCCTTCCTTCCTCCCTCCCATCCTCCAGGACTGGGTGCCAAGGAGACCCACCAAAAACATGCGGGTAACATTTGTTATGGCTTTGAAGATAAAAGTCAATTGAAGTAAGCCCTCGCTGTATTTCAAGTTTCCCCTAAAGCATGGAGCAAGCTGCCTGGCAGTTGAGGAAAGGAACAAAAAAAGGGGGGGGGGGGAGGACTGCAAATAAATGTCATTCTTTGTAAAAATAAACGGGCTGAAAAAACCCAAAACTTGATTAATGGAAATCCACTCAGTTGGCCCCTGTCTTGAGCTACAAATGCATTTGTTCATATGGCTAAATCGGATCATTTTCACCAGGCTTTAAATAAGTAGATCAAAAACTATAAATGGCGGGGGGAAGAAAGGGAAGTTTGTAGTTCTGTTTCTAAAGGGCCCCAACCGCAGTGCCCCCCACCCACCCAGTTTTGACCTTTACTGGGGGACAGCAGCACGGATTCCAGCCCAGCCCAGAGAGGAAGAAAAATGGAGAAGAGAAAGCCCCCCAGCTAAGCAAAGCAATGGGAGGAGGAGCTAGGGCTTCTCCAGGTGCAGAAATTATTCCAGTGGACTTTATCCACAGACTCACCGCTGAGCACCGGCCCCTGCAACTGAGCGCCAAACAGCCCTTGTGCCATGGCCCCAACACGTGCACGTGTGCACGCGCACACACACACACACCTGAATACTCCACAGGCCCCCTCCCCAGCCGATGGACAAGACCAAAGAACTAACCAGACCTGAGACTCAGTCTGTTCCCTCTAAGTTAAAAAAAAAAAAAAAATTAAATGTCACATCAAAAAGTTGATTCATCCTTTGATCCTTGGCTTGCTCGAGTTCCACGCAGACCATCTGAAAGCCCCGTGCAGAGTTCCAGAGCTCCTAGGACATCTGTGAGCACCAGTCCCAGGCCAAGAGCTGGGGCTGGACTCACTCACTCCCCTGTCACGTCCACCGCCCCCCCACCCCCACCCAGGAACAGCTCCAACCTCAGCAGCCTACTGGGGGAAGGCTCAAGGTGGGCCCTGGCTGCAGCGGCAGGAGACCATCTCTCTCCCTGTGGGCCAAGGGAAGGGGTACCAGGTCTCAGTGCCCCCCAGGCTCTGCTATCCAGATCACAGCCTCTTCTACTGGGGTTCCTGGGCAGAGAGTACTGATGAATGCCACAGACACTTGGAACACATTTGGAGGCCAGCACAGTCCCGCCCTCCACCCAGACACCTCTAGATGCCTTCCCTATCTTCCTAGCACCCCCCTCCAAGTCCACCTTGGAATGCTAGTGGCAGAAACAAGGCAGAGGTCAGAGCAGGCCCCCAAATCCCTCCAGCACACACAAGCTTCCCCACAGACCAGACCAGCACCACCTACCCCCCTCCAGAACCTTTCCCTCCCCAGACAGCCCTCTACCCTCAGCTGGACAGAAGACTGTCACCTGAGCCACCTCTAAGGTTCCCCAAGACATGGGGTACCCCGTCATGTTGGTGCGGCGGGGGGGCAGCTGCAAAGGGACTTCTGGACTTAGAAGCTGTGCCAAGAGGGTGCTAAAAGTTGGGGGGCATCGGGAAGGAGACCTGTCTGGGGCTGAAAGGTGGGTGGGGATCATACCCGGGTTCCTCTGCCAACGGTGCCCGCCACCCGCAGTTGTCGGGGTCCAGTGCTGCCACCCGGGCAGCGCTGCCTTCCGATCCACTCTTCGATGCCTTTCCGAGCCCAGGCAGCGCTCACGGCGAAGCTGTCACCTGGGGCGGGGAAGACACGAAGCCCCTGAGTCTGGCCCCTGAGCCGAAAGTTACCCGAGAAGAGGGAAAGAGTGGGTGCGGCAGCGGGGGCCAGGAGGGGGGCACCATCCGAGAGAGGGACGCAGGTACTCGGGAGAAAGGGGTTCAGAGAAGCCCCTGGGTCACGGACCCGGAGGGGAGCGCAAAGGGGAAGCAGCACCCTGGAGAAAGGGTCTGGAGATCAGAAGAGCGAGCGACAGAGGCAGCACTGCTGAGGAGCAGGGTGAGGGTCCAATGAAGCGAGCACGGGATGGATGTAGTGAGGACCGGTATACTGAGCGAGGGATGAGGGGAAGAGGGAAACTGAGGGTGAGGAGAGGGGCGCAGCAGACGCAAGACCCCCAGATCTCGGGAGAAGAGGCTAAGGGCTGGAAAGAGATGGGCAGGATCTTGGGGGAAGGGGATTAAGGGTCTGAAGAGAGGGCTCAGTGAGTGCGGAGGGCGGGGACAGCAAAAGGAGGGTTTGGGGGTCAGAAGAGAGAGCACAGGACGGCGACGAAGGGGTAGGTGGGGCAGAAAGGGGGGCGCGAGGGCTGCTCCCAGAGCGGGTTTATGGGACTGGCGGCCAGAGTTGGGGGTGGGGGTGGCCCTGGTAATAAGATCCCGCGGGCTAGGCCGTCCCGCCGCGGTCCGCGGTGTTTCCCCGTCCATCCCCCGGTCCGTGCCCCGCGTGCCCCTACCTTCCGGACTCTCCCTACGCTTGCACACAGCGGCTGCAGGCACATCGCGCGCGGCGGCGGCGGCGGCGGCGGGAGCCGGAAAGAAAGGAGAGGCAGAGAGTTAGCAATCCCGGGGGCGAGGGCGGCCGGAGCCAGGGGGCCGGCGCGCGGGCGGGGACACTGACCCGGCTTGGAGTGAAGTTTCCCCATGCTGGGGGCGCGGCGGGCGGGGGCGTCCCTAAGCCATGCGCCCGGCCCGCGGAGCCCGCGGCTCGCCGCGCCTCGCCTCGCCTCGCTCTCCTCCCGGAGCAACACCGAGCCGAGCGGAGCCCGAGGCGGCGCCGGGACGCACTTCTGCCGCCGTCGCCGCGGCCCGACTGACGCCCGGGCGCGCCGAACCCCCAGCCCGCCGCCGCGGCCCGCGCCTCCCCGCGCGCCCATTGGCCGGGCGCGGCGCATCAAAGGCGAGGCGGGCCGCGGAGGGGGCGGGAAGGGGGCGGGAAGGGGGCGGGAAGGGGACGGGCCTGGAGGGGCGGTGCGGCGGGGCGGGGCGGGGCCGGGCGCTGCGGGGCCGACACAGCGCCCCCCTCCAAGCTGAGGTCTTCAGCCCCGCTCTGGGAGCCGCGGGGCGGACCGGTCGGGGGACCCGGGGACTCGGGTAGGGGGAGGGCCTCTGGTCCGTAGGCGTATTGGGACAAACACCCTCCCGAATCCTGTCTTCTCCAGAACAACTGCGGCCCTCGCTAACAGTACTGTGCCTTCCCTCCGCTCAATTTTTCCTCAAAGAGGGCGGGACAGGACTTAGTGGCTCCAATTTACAGGTGATGTAACTGAGGTCGGGAGAGGAGACGCGGTTGCTGCGCTGCCCCTTCCCGATCTTACCCCGACCTGATTTTGGCAGAAAGCGCTCGCCTATTTCACGCCCCATGCTCCCACTACGCCCCTCTAAGTTTTGATTTGGGATCCAAGAGGAGCCCCCACCGCGCCTCGAGCCAGTTGTGGGCCCAGCCCACTCCGGGCGGCTACAAGTGTCCGAAAGCCACGAGTTGCCAGCCAATCGCTCGGATGCCTCATGCCGGAGTCCGTGGGTGCCCTCCCGGGGTCGAGGCGCGCTGCCAGCTCCTCGGCCCAGAAGGGGGTAACCGCTGGGCCTTTGATCTTCCTTGGTTTCCGCTCCCTGCTGCAGCTCGCCAGACCCAAGAGCTTGTTTGTTTTGTCTGGGGAAGCCTCTGCGGAGGGGAGGGCAACATCAAGGGGTTCCACCCCACCTTTGTGGTTCTCAGGGAGAATGCCTGCTCTGCTGGGGACACTGTGGGCCTGTTAAGTTCCTCCTGGTACCCAGCGGCCCCGGGCGTGAGAAAAGAAAACCCTGTGCTAAGTAGTGAGGAGTTCGGCTCTGCCCCTGAGACTGAGTTCACTGTGTGAGCCTCAGTTTTGTGATCTGTAAAATGGAGACTCAAATCTGCCCCTTTTGCCAGCTCCAAGAAAGATAAGGTAAGCAACACGTGTAAAGCTAAATTTTCTAGTAGCCACATTTTTTAAGTAAAAAAAAATAAAATAAAACAAAAAACAGGGATTAAAAGTAGCACTTATCAGGATGAGCCCTGAGTGATGAAAAGAATTGCTGAATCACTGTATTGCACACCTGAAACTAATATAGCACTGCATGTTAATTATACTTCAATAAAGAAATTAAAATAAAAGGAAACATTTTTAGAAGCTTGTTAAGAACACCAAAAGAAAAAACATATAGGCCATCTTGCTCATCAACATAGAAAAAAGTAAAAAGAAACAGATGAGATTAACTTTGATAATATATTTTGTCTAACCGATATGCCAAAAATATTATAATTGCAACATATAATGAGATATATTACATTCTTTGTCTGGCTCTGTTTGAAATCTGATGTATATTTTACACTTAGAGTACATCTCCACCCAGACTTGCCACATCTCAAGAAATCAATAGCCACGTGTGGCTGGTGGCTGCCACGTTGAGCATCATAGCTCTGGATGTCTCAAAAGGACATTGGGAACTGCAGGGGCCTCTTGAGTCATAAATCTCTTACAACGGCTTACTCCACAATGTCTCAACAATGTCTTAACTTCCATCATCCAAACTTCATGTTTTATACACCCTAATGAAGGCTAATCTTATAAGCAGGTATATTTTTGCCATTAGCAGGCTGGTTTCATTTGAGGAGCACTGGGACTCCCCGAAATATTGTTACTGTCCATTTTACTTCTTTACCCAGGACGGGCTACGTGCTAACCATCATCCTAAGTCATGGCTAGCCCTCACAACCACTCTCCAAACACAGGCTTGGATGTGTTTTTACAAAGAAAGGAAACGACTAGGCTCAGAGAGGTGAAGTCGCTTGTCCAAGGTCACACAGTGAGCACTGACTGTTTTCGCTCCATGAGGCGGCCCCAGGTCAAGTCCCAACCTCACATCCCACAGTGAGAGTCCCTCATCTGCAAGCATACTGATGAAGTGTCAGGTCTGTGACAAACACTGCTTTAGACACTTAATGATACTTCAGGGAACAAAACGATTGTGGGGCTCCCACTCTACTGGGAAGAGGTCAGACAAGAAAGAACACATTTAACAAATGGGTGCTGTTAGAAGGTGATAACAGCTATGCATTCGCCCCCACGGGTCATTTGACCATGCCAGAGGGCACCTAGCATTGAGATGGTCACAGCTAGACATCCTACAGGGCATAGGACAGCCCTCCAAAAAAAATAAAATTATCTGGCCCCAAATGCCAATATTGCCAAAGTGAGACACCCCCACCCTCACCGCCCCCCACCCCTCCACCCCCATCCCCAAGCCTTAGGAAAATGAAAAAGCAGAGCAGGATAACGGGATTCAGGACTAGAAGGGAGGTGGGGGCTCGATAGTCTGATTCAGAGAGCAGGGGCTCTCCTGCAAACGCTTCCAAAGGAAATGACATTCGATTGGGGTTGCCGTCGGACCCTTTCACCCCACTCCCACCCCTGGTGCCAGGGTGAATCTAAATCAAAGCAAAAACTCTCGCACGTTCTTTCTCACAGTGCTCAAAAAGTTGGTTACTTCCTTAAACCGGTCATGGCTTTCTTCTTTCATGAGAAAAAAGTATCCCCTCTTCCCCTTGGGAATTTCTTTTTACAGTTCAAAAAGAGATAAAAGCAAGAACTAAAACTCTGCAGTTACCAGTTTGAGTCTTGGGGGAAGTATTTCCCAAATGTCCAGCCCAGACACAAAGGTCCCCCTCCACCTTCAGCCTGGCCCTTCCCAGCCGGGCAGGCGCCGGCGGGGACTTCACTGCCTCTGCCCACTGACGTTGGAATCGTGACGCCACACCCCCCCCCACCACCACCACCAAGCTGGCCTTGGGGCAAGAAAGCAGAGAGGCAGGCCTCGTGGTGAAACCTTAGCCTGTCCAGGACTCCGAGGAGGGGCTCCCTGGGCACCACAAGCCACCCCCCCAACCCTCCCCAGCCCTCCAACCCCCCGTCCACCTGGGGTAGCTCTCCAGCCTGAGCTGGCTCCCCGCCCCAC
>PITA01002111.1:0-14861 GCA_004023965.1 Spilogale gracilis | reverse complement strand
GAGATAAGAGAGAGAGATTATAACAGAAACGGGTTTCGTGGGGCTTGAGATTTAGCAAGGCTGGTTTAGGTGAAATCTGTTAGACGTGGAGCCAGGAGGGTTTTTTCCTTTTAAAAACCACATCACTCTGGTTGCCCCCCACCACGCTTGTTCCCAGCTTAAAGCCATGGGCTCTGGCTCCCTTCAAAGACCGTCTTCTAGAGAAAGCCCTCCTGACCTTCCAACCTGAAGAGCTCTGACCACTCTGATTAGCCCAGCTCCCCTCCGGGGGCCTCTGGGCTTGGCACTCATTTTATAATGAAGGCACTCAGTGCTCCTCCTTAAGAGGATCTTGCATGACCAGCATCCCTGGATGCAGTACCCACTACTACCCATAGGAGGCGCACTAGACAGAAAGAGAGGAACTCACTCAGTCCCAGACACCACCCACCCCCAGGTGTGGGGATGGGTGTGTTGTCCACCAGAGGGTGGGTCTCTGCCAAGAATATGCTCCAGGATATATTGAAGAGAAAATTAATGTCCAACTCTGCTGGTTCCCTATCGGTCCCTGGGTTGCTTCATTCCACAACCCCCACTGGCTTTTGGCATTGCTAAGTGGCCTGGAAACCCTGTTTGGGGTGAGGAAGGAAGATTTGAATGAGTCTGCATGAGAAAGTCACAGGAATTTTGGAGAGGGCAACCAGGAAAGGGAAGAAACATGTGTCAAGGGGACCAGAGAATATGCGAGAAGGACACTAAATCAGGGCCTTAAGAAGGGGCAATCCAGTGAGGAAGTGGGGCATGGGGGAGGCATCAATTACTTTTCAGGCCAGTGAGGTCTAATGTGCGATTGGCAGATGTGACCCGCTTGGCTCTAGGGTAGGATCGTAGTTCATTACTCCAAACCTCTGCAAAATCCTAACCACGTGTGTGGCTTAGTGGCACAGGACAGAAATGAAGGAACGAGCCACCATAGATCATCATAGGATTCCAACAGGCCACGGGTGGTGGAAATGTTCATGGGGCGGAAGATGGGAGCCGGATGCAGCCAGGAGGAACATCAGTTCCAGCATCAGTCCTTGGAGATGAGGTAGAAGAGGCTGGGCTTCCCCTAAAACAAGGGGTGAGGTCTTTAAGCCATTCTATAAAAGTCTTACAGGAGAGAGGCCCCCAAATCAGCTGCACTACTTGAGCCTAAGTGTTGGTTGAACTGAATTGAATTTTTGTGCCACCAGCTTCTCCCAGGTCCAGGGTGTTTTATTTTTATTTTTATGTATTGGAGGGGAGAACATGAGCGGGGTGAACAGTGAAGGGAGAAGCAGATTTCCCACTGAGCGGGGAGCCTGATTCAGGGCTTGATCCCGGAACTTAAGGATCATGACCTGAGCCTAAGGCAGAGGACAGAGTCCTCCAGGTGCCTTTGGGGTGTTTTAGCAAGTTCAGAGCCCAGGCTTCCCCCGAGGGGAGGTGCAAGGGAAGGAGCTAGCCTGGCCCCATCGTGCTGTTCCTTGATGAGAGCCCTTCTCTCTGTCCTGCAAATCCCTGCCTCTCGCCCTTGTCCTCCACTTCTGTGAAGCCCTTCCAATTATAGTGGCTGTCTATTTACTTCCAGACTTTTATTACCAAAGGGAGAAACTAACACCTTCCTGAGGCTTTGTTTTCAGTTACACGCAGTCAACCTGGGCCCTAATCACGGCACTTGATCTGTACATCCATATATTAAAAGGCCAGATGCGGCCAATGAGCATTTCCCAAAGCAGGTCCTGTGGAGAACACCAGAGCTAGGAGATGCTATCCTGATGTGAAAAAAGGGCTCTGTGGAAAACTTTGGGCAGCCCCGGTTTAGCTGAAAGGGTAGCAAGTTCTTTTTCTGCAGGACTTGTCAGAACTTCAGTGAGCATCTGAGCTTTGCAATTCTTCCAGAGGAAGACACCCTAAGCTGTGTTTCCCAAACTCACTGGCTTGGGGAACCCATTCTAGGAAGTTCGAGTGCAAACAAAGGTTCATGGCACACCCTTTGGAAAATGCCAGACTAGACGGCTTCTAAGGTTCCTTCCAATCTGAGATTTCAAGTCCTAACCCAGGGACCAGCCTAAGAGGGTGGCAGGAAGGAAAGTCAGTGAGGACAGAACCAGTGTGGAAAGATACATGCACTCATATATGTCTATGGTGTCACCTAGCATGTCCCGGGAGGTATATATCCACCTCTGGGCCCCTGAGCCATCAGACACCCACTCCGCATGAGGACCCACAATCTCAGTTTGAGCCAAGAAGGAAGAGCATCATTGTAGTAAATCTCATGGTCAATTTGCCTGCCCCACCAGTCTTCTCTTCTAGCTACTTTCTTCTCCCTTCTCCTCCTCCTCCCCCATCCTTCTCCTTCTCCCCATGCTCTCCCCTTCCATTTGCCACCACAGCCACCTTCTCCTTCCATCCCACTGAGCACAGCTTCAAGGGGACCCTGCTCTCCCAGCAGTACCAAATGACCCCTTCGCTCCTCAGCCACAGCTGGCTGGGTGCCCAACCCATGAGCCTGCCCAGTCAGGAGCTCTTTGCAGGATTGAATAGAGAGGCCCAAGGTCTGTAGTCCACTAGCTGGTGGTCTCCAAAACCCAAGGGCTCCATAGTCCAGGAGCTGGAGCAGGTGCTTGGGGTTCATATGGGCTAAGGAACAGACAATGAAGCAGGACTAGGAGCAGACAGAAGCAGAGAAGAGAGAGCCACAAACAGACTATCTTAGTCCCCCATATTGCCTCTTCCCAGCTCCTAACCCCTTGCTGCTTCTGCCTGTGTGTTCTGACCCTGGGTCCCTGAGAGACACCTGATCCCCTTTTCCTGCACCAGGGTCAAACAGCCAAGCTGAGGGTTCCTTAGAATTCATCGTGCATGTGAATTCCCTGAGATCATAAGAAAACGCAGTCTGGGGTGAGACCCAAGAATCTGCATTTCCAACAAGCTCCCAGAGGAGACTGCTGCCCCTAGTCTATAGACCACATTCGAAATTCGGGAAAGTTACACATTCTCAGTAGCCACTGCTAAGGTTTATGACTCCCTTAGTCACTGAGTACGTAGCAGTACTGAGGAGAAGGAGGGACAGAAGTCAGGGAGAAGGAACCCAAGAAATAAAGGTGTTTCTCTTTTATTGATTAAATTATTCGACAAAGATCTGTTGAAGGTCTAATTTATACCAACCTCTTAGGTTAACCAAAGAGACAAATTAAGTCCATGAAATAGATGGTGTGACTATGAGGAGGAAAAAAATTGAGTGGGAAAGAGGGAGAAGACGTACCAAGGGAGGGGTTGCAATTTTAGGTAGAGGGCTCAGAAGGTGGTCTTTGAGTGAAGACTTGGAAACAAAGAAGGGAGCCATAGAGATGCATAAGGAAGCCAGAGGGAAAGTAGGTCCAGGCAGGGAAGAGCCAGTGCAAAGGTCCTGAGGCAGGAACATGATATGAATGTTTCAGGAATGAGGTGAGCTGTGTGCTGAAGCATGAGGGAATGGGAAAGGGGTGTGCAAGGTAGAGAAGATGAGTTTGGAAGGTGACAAGGCTCATCACGAGAACCTTGTGGGCCTTGCCAAGGGCTTTCAGCTTTACCCAAGGGAAATGGGAGTCATTAGAGACCTGTGACCCAGAGGGCCCAGACTGCTGCCTTGTGAGCAAAGTGTGGATTAGGAGATAGCAGCAAGAGACCTGGCAGAAGCAAGGAGACCAGTAACAAGGTGACTGCAGCCATGTTGTTGTGACATGATGGATGCTTACACCTAAGTGATAGCAGCCAAGGAGGTGAGAAGTCAGCTGTGACCATATTTGGAAGTCAGAAGCAACAAGGTTAGCTGACACAGTGGACAGGGGTTGGGAGAGAAAGAAGTTAGGGAAGATGCCAGAGTTCTTGACCTGGCCCACAGGAAGGAGGGAACCTGCAGGTAGAGTTGTGTGCAGGTTCAGTCCGAGCATGCTACTTTGAGAAGCCTGTTGCAGAGCCAAGTGGCAAGATCAAGTTGACAGGCGTGTCCATGAGCCTCGGGATCAGAAGCAAGCTGCAGACTGCAGAGATACACCTGGGCCTCATGAGCAAACAGACAGAACTTCAAGCCTGACAGTGGATGCGGTCCCCTGGGGAGTGAATGTAGAGGGAGAACAGAATTGAGTCCTGGGACCCTGCCAAGTTTAGGGGTCAGCAAGCATCTCCTTCGAATCCAGCAGCACCTCAACCTCTTAACCTCCATTCTGGTCCTCACAGGCTCCCCTCCCTTCTCTTCTTGGTAATCCTTCTCATACCTGCTCACGACTGCCTGCGCGGCCCCCAAGCTGGCAGATTCCTGGCTCAGCATCTGAACTCTCAAAGCACTTCTTTGTTCAAACCAGCCCCAGAGATAAATGAGACAATGTGTGTGAACTGCTTAGGGCATACAGCATGGCCCAGCTCTCCCCAAGTGGCGGTCACAGCGCGCGACCCCGCCCTCCACGCAGGGTCCTGGCCCTGCATCGGTCCGTCTATTCTGGCCTCACCACACCATGCCTGACACACAGTAGGCTTTAGAAATGCTTGCTGTAGGCAGGAACGATAGCACAGGGATCCACCTAACCAGAGGCGACACTGTCCTCCGTGGCCTCTCCCGGCCCTTTTCCAAGCCCCTCCCACATCATTTTTGTTTCTTCTGACTCTGCCCAAGAGGTCACTGCACCCCCTCACCCCTCCAACCCCCCCATCACTCCAAGCAGCTTCCACTCCCAGCCGGGGCAGGGGGACAGACGGATGCTGCTGCTCAGGCACCACCACTGTGGTCCCTCCCCTCTGAAACCACAGGGATGAGTATTTTCTCTTCCATTTGCATCTTCCTGCAGCAGCTGGGGGGTACACCCTCCACCTGGCGCCTCTTTTAACATCATGATCTGCAGACTTCTCTGGGTGACAAGTATCTTTGTGCTGGGCGCCCCCTCCCCAGCCCCTCCCTCTGTCCCTGGGTTCTGACTCTGGCCGGCTTCCTTCTGCACAAAGGGACCATTGAGAGGCAGGCGGTGGGACGCCGCCTTTGATCTGGAGTTCTAACAAGTGTGTATGTTTGAGTCCCAAGACAATGCAGCAACCTCGCAGGATGGAGGGAGGCAGGGGGAGGAAGACAAGGTCCACAGGACGGTGACACTGGAGGCTGGTTTGTGAGCATTGGCTAGTACATTTGAGAACATCTCTATAGATTCTCCCCAGTAAGATGTACCCAACGCACGGAGGAAGGCCAAGGTACACTTTGGAATGGCAAGCCAAGCTCTGAGAGGTCACAGGGACAGCACAGGGACACCATAGAACGGGGACTCACAGGGTCACCAGGGGAAGGGCAGGAAATCTAGGGGAGGGGCTTGGGCCAGGGAGGCCTAGTGCCATCAGCCTAGCCTAAAAGCATGGCTATAGTTCAACCCCGGCTCCCACCGAGGGGCCCAGAATCGCTACATCTTTGGATTTTTCAAGAGTAGCTGGAAATCCAGGTTTCAAAGCAAAATCTTCCCCCTATTTTTAAGTTGGCAACTAACTGTAAACATTTTAAGTATGATTGCAGGCCCTATAAAGCAGGCCTGCATGCTGGAACCCAGCTCTGGAGACAGGGATGGTGTCTGGTGGGAAGGCCATCATTCAGACCAGGCCTCAGGCTCTGTTCAAAAGGGAAAATCATAGGGAGGCCAGCCTAGTGCCTGCTGCTTCGGTGTCCCCCAAATACCCTCATGGTCCTTAATGTTAGTCCTCTGGTTCCTTGGCAAATGAATAACAAGTTCCACCAATGTGCCAGGAATGGGCTGGACAGGAAGGATGCAGAAATTCGTCAGATAGGGCTCCTTCCTGCCCTCAAGTCTAGGCCAGGAGACAAGTGTGAGAAGCAAAACTGTACTGAGAACCCACAGTTGTCAGGCCATGTGTGAAGGGCACTGTGTGTTTTATTATCTCACATCTTCCTTACAAACCCCCTGGAAATGAAGGGACTGTGATGATTGTTTCCACTTTATGGATGAGGAAGTAGGCTGAAAGAGATTAAACAGAGCTCCTGGACCAAATTAAAGAGACTCGATCCTCCACTGCCTGCCAGCCAAGCCCATACATGTGGCCACTACTGTACACTGTCTCATGGGCTAGAAGATGGGTCACCCAGGTTGATGCCACATACCACTTGGAATTGTGCAGCGTGTAAACTATGCAACTGTACATGCCAACCAATTAAGTGTTCATCAAGGTATATGTAAAACCCTGGGGCTCAGCCAAGGAATGTTGGGTCTTGGGCCTCCCATTGAGATCCCTCTTCCCAGCACAAATCTTGCTTCTGGTAAAAAAAAAAAAAAAAAAAAAAAAAAAAAAAAAAAAAAAAAAAAAAAAAAAAAAAAAAAAAAAAAAAAACCAAGTTCCTCCTTTGCCCAGATCTTCTGCCTTCCATGGGTACCAGAGCGAAACAAAGACCACGCAGAACATTAGCGTTTCCTGTCACCCATATCTGCCCTCAGATCTCTCATCTGTAAACAGGGCATGTAGCTAGGAAATGAACATGCCAGAAGCAACTGGAAAGGGGTTCTAGGCTATCCGAGGGGGCTCTGCTGGGTGACCTTGTCCAGCTACTTGGCCTCATTTTCTCCCTCTGTAAAATGGTATGCAGTGCCTGGCTCAGATGAGCTTTCCATAGGCACTGGCCATCACTAATGTTTGTCATCGTGATCGTCATCTCTATGACCCGCTCTCTCCCTCCCCCACCTCAAGCATGGGAACCACACTCAGGAGGGGCCGGTCTTTCCTCCTGCATAGAGGCTTCCATGGCTCCCACTTTCACCTGGCATCAGGACAACTTCCAAGAACTCATGAGGCTGCACAACGCAACTGGCCTTTGGTGTTTGCAGCAGAGGCGCGAGGTGACGGAGCTCCCACACGGTGTGGAGTGAGGTGGAGCCCATACTCCCTTCCTGCCCTCCATCCCCAGATGCTCTTCCCAGGTGCAGGGGGCCAGGGCCAGGGCCAATCCTCCTCCATCCATGGCCATGGGTGTCTCCGGGGAGACACTGACTGTAACCCACTGTCCAAGGCTAGTCGGTTAGGCCCGGTGAGAATGGAGCTGACTCCAGCAAGAAAAATGGAGAGGAAGAGGGGGCTGAGAACGGGACCAGAAGCTCCTGCCCCCTCTTCTTCCTGCCCCTCCCCTAAACATGAACCTGCCTTTGTAAGCGCCCAATTTCGGGGGCCCAGATGGTCCGGGGGGGAATATGGAGGACTAGAAAACTTGTGAAAACCTCTTCGGCCTCACAAAAAATAATGGGAACAAAACAGCAATAACTAAAAGTTTTACACAGAGGAGAACTATGGGCCCTCTCAAAACCAGTGTCCCTTCCACTCAAGTTCCTGTTCTAATGCAATGTAACATTCTGGATATCTCTAACTCCAGGTAAAAAATAATTCCAATTTAGGGATGCCTGGGTGGCTCAGTCAGTTATGTGTCTGTCTTCAGCTCAAGTCATGATCCCAGGGTCCTGGGATCAAGGCCAGAATTGGGCTCCCTGCTCAGCAAGGAATCTGCTTCTCCCTCTCCCTCTGCCTGTCACTCTGCCTACTTGTGCTCTCTCTCTGGCAAATAAATAAAATAAAATCTTTAAAAATAATAATCATCATAATTCCAATTTGAGAAAGTTGTTATGCCAATAAAAAATACCTATTTTCCTGTTCTTAAAAATTAACAACTTGGGCTGGCATCTGGAGGGCCAGTGTTGGAATGTCCACTCTCCCCCTCACCTCCCATCTGGAACCCCTTGAGCGCCACCATCCGGCCAGTTCCATGGAGGCCCAGGAGGCCCCCTTAGGCTGTGACCTCTCTCTGCTGTTCTGCTCCCTACTGTCCCCACTACGGGCTCCTGCTAAGCCTTCGATGTCATTTCCCCCTCCACAGGCCAGCTGCCAGCCTCCACCTTAACCTCCAGCTGGAGCCCTGGGGAGGCCTCACCTCCAGCCCCAGTGAAGCAGACAGTTCCAAAGGAATTCCCCGGCCGCTGTCAAGATGCTAATAGGGCAGGAAGCAATGAGGCTTGGGTTTGCACAATGAGCGAGCAGGGTTCTTCCCGCTTTCAGACAGCATCCTCCCACAGATCAGTCCCCGCGCAACTTCTGGCCAGAGCACCAACCCCACGTGGCCAGCGGAATCTGTGTAGTTACACACTGTCTACACTGAGCACCCCCTTCACCTCACGCTGCACGCTAAGTCCAAAGTGACCCACTGCGGGCCTGGCATCAGGCAGCCCTACACCTCGCGTGGGCCAGCCACCTCCAGACAGACCCAGTTTCTAGAAGATGAGGTACATGAGAAGTGTTGCTGCACATACAAACAACCATAGACCAAGGTGAATCGCAAGCCAGTGTGTCAAAACACATGGCCCAGAGCCTAGGAAAGAGACATGTGATAAAAGGGGCTACTGTTATTAATATTATGAAGGCACTAAAAAGCAATGTCTTCTTTAGCACTTTTCCGTTGTAAATGGCAGCGACAAACCCACCCAAAACTGGGCCAAGCCGAAAGGAACGTTATGGGCTCCCACAACCCCGGTACTGGGAGAACAGATTGTGAGAAGCTTCAGACTCGCGACCTAACAACCTTGTGTTGCGAGTGAAAACAGAATTATTCTTCCCCAACTCAGGAGAGCAAAATCCTGGGGAAGGACTCTGATTGGTCCAGTGTGGGTCATGTGCACATTTCTGAACCAATCACTACAGGAATTTGGTTGGTCCAATCCTGTAACCCAATGGAGCTGATTGGCAGCTCTACCCCACCCCCACCACAATAATGGATGGCAAGGAACAAGTCCCCCAAAGAAAACGGGCGACAAGAGTCATTATCTCACTTGAGGAAGGCAGAATGTCCTTATAACTCCACCCTCCAATGTGTAAAACTCAGGGCCTGTCAGAAGAGTATTACCCCCACTTTATGGACGAGAAAAGTGAGTCTCAAATTTTGCCCAAGATCGTATCATCTTAAGTGGTGGCCCTGGGACTCGGTCTAGGAGCGTCTGCCTCCATAATGTTCCTTCCATCTATTCCCTATTTGCCTAATACAAGGAGGAGAAAGGCCTTGGTGGCACAGGTGATGTGGAGACCAGAAGCCACCGGTCTGAGGGAAAGCTGGCTTGGTGAGGGAGCCAGAGGATGAAAAAAGAAAAGAAAAATCTGTATCATTCTCTGACCCAGGCTACTCTCCAAAGCTTGGTCTCAATGTTCAGGAAGAGGATTTTTGGTTTTCTCCTGTGAGGAGAACCATAAGACGTTCCTTCTCCACATGGCCCTGGGCTTTCAAGGACAGAAAGAAACTGTGAACCGGGCTTTGCCTTCAGGACTGACCCCCCCGGGATCAATGGGCACTACTGGGAAGGGGCCAGTGCTGCCCTTGAGGGGAGATCATTCTGTCTCTGACAGCATCTGCAAGTTCTTCACTCCTCAGGATAGTGACAGGCAGGCGTCCTTCTGTCTCCCTGGCCTGCTGGTGCTCCGTCCTCCTCTGGCTTCCATAGCTCTCCTCTCCCAGGAATACTCCCTGCTACCCAAACTTACCTGTCCCGTGTCCTCTTCATTTGGGGGCTCTGTGAGAAGCTCAGCTCATTGGACGCACGGATGCCTGCCAGAGTGATTGGAGGTGTCCCAGGTGAAGCCGCCAATCACCTTTCCTTCCCGGGGAACACTTTGAATGCATGACAGTGGGGCCACTCCATGTGAGAACCCCAGAGCCAACTCTAGGGTTCACAGGGGTCACCCCGACAAGCCTTCAAGGCAAGACTTTTTGGGCATCTCAGTTCTTCCTTCTGTGACCAAAAAGGTGCCGAGTCCTGACAATTCTTCCTAAATGTCTCTTCCATCTTCGTCCCCTCCCTCCACACCTCCACTACCCAGGTGCGATTGATTGAAGATGGACACGCTCACTTGTCACTGTCCCTGTGAAGCAGACTACTTATTTTCCTGCTGAGTCAGGGCTGGCCTGTGACCATTAAACCAACAGAGTCTGGTAGAAAGATTCTGTACAAGAGCTGGGCCTTTAAGATGAGCAGCTCTTGCTTTCTCCCACTTAGAAAGTTTGCTTCCAGAAAATTCCCTCTCAAAAGCCGGCTGCAATGCTGGAAGCTCACGCCACATGGAGTGGGTCATGTGTGTGTGCCCACAGACAGCCCTCACTGAGCTGCCAATGGAGAACAGGGAACAACCACATTTTGGATGCTGAGAAGCAGCTGGAGTCCTCAGTGAATCTGTGAGACCTTAGGTCTTCCCAGTGCTGAGGCCGGTGCCTGGTGCCTAGGAAGCACTGGGAAGTCACCTGATCAACACACACACACACACACACACACACACACACACACACACAGCCTGGCCCAGCTCAGAGCCTCCCAGTGAAATGCCTCAGTGCAAAGGGCTTATGGGTCAAAATCCCTCATTCCTCAGGCTGGGATTTCAAATAACCTCTCCCAGTTTTTGAGCTGAGCACATTGATTCTCCTATTCTGAAGTGCTTTGCAAATTGGCAACTCTGAGAGGAGCATCCTGGAGCCCAGACCAAATGAGTTCTGACCCACAGAAGCTGCTGGGCCCACACCTGTGCCTTCTCCATCACTGGTCCCCCTATTAAAATGATTTCCAGCTTCAAGTCTCCTGTACAAATATTAAAGAGCCTGCTGAGGCCAGGGAGTCCGCCTGCATCTCTTCAGACCCCTCTACCTGAGCCTTGGTGTGCCCTCACTCCTGATAGCCAGCACCTGTGTCTCATGGCTTGCAAGCTACCTTCAGGTGACTAGAGAATTCAGCCAATGCCCCAAGAGTGAGGAAGGTCACTCTCTCTCTGTCTGTCATCATCTCAACAGTGAGGAATTTAGTTCCCCATTCTAAAGGTGGAGAAATGGAATCTCAGAGAAGTAACTTGCCCGTTGGTACTAAATGTTGGGCCAAGATTCCCTCACTATTGTGTGTACTGCCTCCCATTAGAAGGATGCCACCAGGGGTGCTTGGGTGGCTCAGTCATTAGGTGTCTGCCTTTGGCTCAGGTCATGATCCCAGAGTCCTGGAATCGAGCCCCGCATTGCATTCACTCTGTATCTGTGTTTCTCTCTGTCAAATAAATAAATAAATAAAGTCTTTAAAAAAAAGAAAGGAAGATGTCACCAATACGGTTTAGACACATATCTGTAAGTGAAAAGTTGAGGATAAAAGCCATAAACAATCCATCAAATAAACACAAGTAAAGACAGTGTTCATCCACGGGGAGAGCTGCAAGTGAGATAGTGAGGGTTTTTTTTTTATAAGCATGTAAACGTAGGTGCCTGTGTGCATGTGCCCACACATTCAGTGGCTGGCAATGGATTTTTAAAAGAGCATTTAAATATCCAAAGGAAGAAGGATGTCATCTTGGAAAAAAGGAAAGCCCATTACACAGAATGTATTTAGATTTAGGAACAACCCATGGCATTGTCCTTACTTTTCCGGTTCTGCCAAGGCCAGGGGGCAGATGTTGGCGGGGAAGACTGACGTGTGCAAACGGCTTCCAGCCTGACACACCCCTTCCCCTTGCAGATGAGAGCAATTCTGCCCCAAAGGGCTGCACGCTGTGGGGGGGGGGGGTGGCGCACAGCTAGAAATGGTTCAAGGGCAGACAGGGCACCAACTGGCACACCCACTCGCCCCTCCTGGGAGAGCCCGTGGGCAGAGGGGCCGATCGCCACCTCTTCTTCAAGGAGTGGCTTCTGTGGGATGTGGACATTGGAATTTTATGTGTCAGTTTGATTCAGCCACAGACTGCCTAGACATCGTGTCAAACATTAGCCAGGGCGCCTCTACGAAGCTGTTTCCGGATGAGATTTACCCTCAAGTGAAGCAGATCGCCCTCCCTAAGGCGGGTGGGAAAGCCAACAGACATTTGCCAACAAAGGAGCCTTAAGCGCCCCAGAATTCTACAAAGGGCAGGGACCCTCTGTGATGTGCTTTGGGATTTGTATTTGGCGATGTGTCTGGACCGTTCGTGGGGCAGAGGGATGACTTCGTGACTGGAACTCAAAAGTTTCAAAAGTCTGTGGCCAGTGGGGAGAAAAATACACATGGGGGGGGGGGTTTGCTGTAAAGGGGCTTCCAGAGGGGTACTCTGGATTTGCCTGTCCTTGCTCAGAGGGGCCCTATCTTGCAGGCTTGGTGACCTCTTCCAATTCAAGAGATAACTCCAAGTCACAACATTAGAGCCCTGCCTTGGCTCCCTCTTGCTTGGAGCCACCAGGACGCTGGGAACCTCCTGCCTCCCTGGGAACCTCCCTGTCTTCTTAAAAAGTCTCTGAATACACTGGAACCAGGCTAGTGCTCCCCTGGCATTCAGAAGCAACCAATGTCGAATCACACCAAATGGGTTGAAACTACTAATGAGAAACAGAAAAAAATAAAGTAAAAGCCAAAGGGATGCTGTGTCAGGGAAAGAATTGCTCTCTATTGTAGAGCTGGAAGACTAATCCAGACCGTCTTCAGGCAGTTTCCCCCAGAAGCAGGACCCTCTTACCGAGAGGAAGGGAGAGCAGGGGGCTTATTTCTGATGCCTCGGCATAGTGCAGGGAGAGGTGGGCTGGATGGTGTGGGTGCCAGGGAGGAGGAAGACCCCATCACCCCCAGGAAATTGCTGCTCTGGGATCCCTGCCACATGCCGGGGACCAGTGGAGTCAGGGACAGAATTAATATTCCACCCCCAGGCTTTCTCAGATGAACAGAACCATCAATTTAGAAGGGAAAAGCACCACAAGTAACCAGATATGAAGTAGTGATGATGACAAGATAGCATGACAGATGATGACAAGATAGGAAACAACACAGGCTTGGAGCACCCAGCTTCTCCCCTTCAAATACCCACAACTCCGGGGCGCCTGGGTGGCTCAGTCAGTTAAGCATCTGACTCTTGATTTGGGCTCTGACATGATCTCAGAGTCATGAGATGGAGCCCCAGAGGTCAGCACAGAGCCCACTTGGGATTCTCTCTCTCCCTCTCCCTCTGCCCCTCCCCTTCTCTCTCTCTCTCTTCCTCTACAACACACACACACACACACACACACACACACACACACACACACACCAAATACTCACAACTCTGCTTACTAAATGTCCCTGGGCAAGCTACTTCCAGCCCACCCCCTGCCTCAGCTTCCTCATTTGTAGAGTGGAAATGATAATCACTCTACCACCTTATCAGGATGCATAAGATTCAGGGAGTTAATAAAGATATAGCCCTCGAGAGTGCATACTGAATACTTATTCCAGGCTGTCACCTTCAGTGTCATATCCTGTTATGGTAACACAGGGGCTTCATGTGCCAGCAGGACTCATGTTCCCAGCTTACTTACCTTGCCTAGAGAATATCATGCAACCTTCTCAGTCCCAATTTCCTCATCTGAGAACCAAAAAGACTGCCTTGGGCATTATCACTAAGAAAAAAAAGAATTATAGAAATAGTTACTCCCTAAACTATAAATGGCATCCCGTAGGGTTGTGCAGTGCACAATCTGAGCAACTGTCCCTAGCAACCCCGATGACAAATGTAAAGCAGTTGGCACATTGGAGATACCAACACTGTGCTTCTGTCTATATACGCTCACATATCAAACCCCTGACTTTAGCACATGCTTTTCCATGCACCTTCCTCCATACTGAGTATGGTGGACATCAAGGCTAAGAACTGCCACCCCCAATCCTCAGGCACCTCTGCCCTCAAGGAACAAAAGTTGCTAGCAAGAAATAGTCTAGCCAGGCTATCTCTCAGGACCAAACTGATCAGGCTCCAGAGAGTAAAGCAACCCAGAGCAGAGGAACAAAGGCCAAGACAGCAGGGGCTCCTTCCCCATAGGAAGGTCACTGGGGAAGGTCTTGACTCAAATGTTTTGAATGAAGGAGGGTGGTCACTCCGGGTGACAGTGGCAATGTCTGCAAAGGTGAAGAGGGGCATCCTTCCAAAAAGAGGGTCATGCTGTCTCTCCTGGTGGCCCCTCAGTGCGCACCCAGAGTGGGGGTGAGGGTGAAGCCGGGGAGGGGCTTGCGGACCAGATCCCCCCAACCCCCCACCACAAGTCAGTTAATCCACTTCAAATGAGACAGCTCAGGGGGAATCCTGAGTGACACCATTTTTCTATTATCCTTCATTACCACCACTTAGATCTTTTATTTTATTACAAACATTCTTTAGCCCAGGCACGGGCTGATCTCCTAATTGGAGCTGCTGCCTCCACCCCCACCCAGATCAAAGCTGCCCTGTTTGTTTGTGGAGGACTGAGGATGAACCGTCCTGCCGGCCTTTGAACATGAAGGCCCCTTTGTCTTCAAGCTGAAGTCATCCCTGGCCCCAGGCGGGGAAGAGGCTGGGGGGAGGTGATGTCCGGAGGCTGGCCAGAGGCTTGGACCCGAGCTTGAGCTGGGGACAGCTTTCACAGTAAGGCCTCCCCAAACCACCCTGCCTGCCTCCAAAGAGGGGTCTCAAAGGGGTAGCCCCATGGTGTGCCTTATTTGTCCCCCGTGGTGATTTTTCATATGCATACTACTTCAACTATTAAATGATTTTTTAAATATATCAGATACTTAAGTACTTCTTAAAGAAATTAAGTATTTCTCTTCTAATTTCTCCTTAAAAATCAGATTATCTGGCAATAATGGGCTTCTATAAAGGAATGAGATATGCAGTTTTCTGAAGGGTTTTCCAGATCCTTGGAGCACAGGGGTTTTCAACTCTATTCAGATAGAAGAAGAAGAAGGAGGAGGAGGAGGAGGAGGAGGAGGAGGAGGAGAAGGAGGGGAGGAAGAAAAACCTGTTGCTATAAGCTGTTGATTCCCCTGAAGTTCCTTCTTGCATCTCCCTGGGCCCACCAGAACCTCTGCCCC
>PITA01002110.1:156908-171591 GCA_004023965.1 Spilogale gracilis | reverse complement strand
AAAGATTTTATTTATTTATTTGACAGAGAGAAACACAGTTAGAGAGGGAACACAAGCAGGGGAGTGAGAGAGGGAGAAGCAGGCTTCCTGTCAAGCGGGGAGCCCGATGTGGGGCTTGATCTTGGGACCCTGGGATCATGACCTGAGCCAAAGACAGACGCTTAACAACTGAGCCACCCAGGCGCCCATAAATGTTGTTTTCTCATAGAAACCCAAACCATTCTATAGAAAGACGTTATGGTATATGTTGAAGTTCAAAGAAATCGTTCAGAAAGGGGACTGTACATTTATTTTTGTAGCAGAAAAAAGTTTGCTATGGCTCCCCTAATACAGGTAGGATTGCCTGCCCGCCTCCTGATGGGCATTCTGATGGGGGGTTTGGGGTCGTCAGTCTGCCAGGCTGGAGGAGACCTGGCTCCCCACACAGCTGTGGCGGGGAGGGGGTGTCTGGCCTTGCTGGGACTCTGTTTAGGGACTGAACTGCTCATCTCCTAACAGACCCCTCTCGCCTTTTACAACAGTGTCCCACCATTGATTTGCATTTAAAAAAAAATCTGCTCTCCTTACCCCTCCCCACTCCCCATTCCTTTTCTCTTTGTGTTTTCAGTGCACAAAGTTCTGTTTATTTTTTTTTGATCAGGCTCATTTTTCTTAGCTTGTTTGAGACCTTTGTTTTGTTTTCTTTGCTCTGTGACACCTTCTCCCCACCTCCCCCTCTGCCAGGGCTGTTTGTATTGCTGGGAGGAAGCCAGAAGGCAGGCTCTGCCCTGCCCTTGGAGAGCTCCCGTCCCTGAGCAGGATTCCCGGGTGCTCTCAGTGCTGTCCTGGAGTGAAGTGGGTGGTTGTCTTAAAACATAGGATATCCTAACAGACTGTGCAATGTTGGGTGCAGAGATTTTTTTTTTTTAACATTTTAGAACCATAATCTTTATGCATTTCAGGCATGGAAAATTGGAGGAAAAGGAGTCCTGTACGCAATTGTCAGCTCTCTCACTTAGTTTTTGTGTGTGTGTTGGGGGCTGACAGGGTTGGGGCGGGGCCAAGTCCTACAAAGAGAACATTTCAGGTCTTCTTGAGTCATGCAGGTCAAATCCTTGCACCTCCTGGAGCCACCCCTCCAGCAGGGGGAAGACTCAGGCACTGGACCACAGTTAGTTTCTCTCCATATCCATGGTGTGTAGGGCCCCAGCGGTGTCAGCTCTCCGGGGGCAGCCACGCTGGCGTGTCGTGATACCGCTGACAAGGCCTGGCCCGGAGCGGGAGGCACACTGGGGGCTGTTCCGATAATCGCCTTGGAGAGTCTCGTGGGTGAGAAACTTGGTGCCTCTGTTAACGTTATGTGGCTGTGTGGTGTCCCCGTCTCAGGGCAAGTTGGTGACAGCCTCGATGTGGAGCACTCAGCTCCATCACATTTAAAGCATCGTCTCTACAGAGCATTTCCTGACCAGCTTCCTGCCTCCTCCTTCCTGTGCAGGATCCTGCCCTTCAGCACCTTCCTGACTCTGCATTTCATAGAAGGAAGTGTGTCACCGGTCCATGAGTCAGGCACCGGGTCTCGCTGTGAGTGACTGGCCTCCACAGCCTCATTCTGGGCGCCTCGCACACAGCAGGTGTCCGGATGTGCACAATCAGGTCGGAGGTGTTTGTCTCCCACAGGGAAAGCCTTTTCACGAGGAGGGTCTGGCCTAGCGAGTCGGCACCCTCATGGGTTGCTCCGCACGTCTTCTTCAGTCGAGGGAGCCTGTGCCCCAGGCCCTTAGCTGAGAATTTCGGAGTGGACAGAGGGCCTAGGTAGATCCTTCTGAGGTCTGGACGTTGCAGCATGCTGGCCTCCTAGGATCTTGTCCCCATTGAAGATGTCACTGTGAATTGGGTCCACATCTTGTGTACACCCGGCTTCTGGGTATAGACATTTCATAGGCATTTAGGGTTTCAGAGACGGGCCCACCGTGATGATGGGGTGCCGTGCACTGTGGCAGCAGGAGCTCCCCGTCCTACAAGCCGCCGGCTTCACCTTCCAGGGCAGAGGGGATAGCAGGTGGGGAGACAGGAAGGTGCCAGGCCTCCTTTCAGCCAGCTTTCCGAGAAGCCGGCGGGGGGGTGGGGGGGGCGCTGCTGAGGGTGACTAAGCCCTGCTCACCTGGGTGGGCCTGCGCCTCCCCGTGCTGCTGGTACGGGCGGCTGAGCTGCCTGGTGAATCAACCTCCCGTCTCTCTCTGGGTCCCAGGCTGGCTTTTTGTCCTAACATGGTGGTTGCACTTGTTACTGTTGTTTGTTGGTTGCTGTGTTTAAGGAAAATGGCCACAAGCTCTATGTTTTGACTTGAAGACAGTTATTTTGTAGAATCTCCTTTGATTTGAATTCCTTGGATTGTTTCTTGCAGTTAGATTCATGTTCTGCATTTTCATCAGGAATGCCGCAGAAATGAGGTGCCTTCTCAGTGCGTCTCCTTAGGAGGGACCCGTGTTGGTTTGACTCATTACTGATGACGGAAACAATGATGCCTTAGTTATTAAGGTGGCATCAACTGGCTTTCTCCACTGCCAAGCGACTATTATGTTCTCTGTAATTAATAAGTGTCCTATGGGGAGAGTCTATGAGACCGTGTAAACATGCTGTTTCTCATCAAACTTCCATCAGCTAAATTTAGAGCCCAGGACTGTCCGAATGTTTGTGTCCCCCAGATTCACATGTTGACATCTAATGCCCAACTTGACTGCCCTTTGGGAGGTACTTAGGTCTGGAGTGTGGAGCCCACATGAATCCGATTCGCACCCTTAGAAGAGACCCCACAGAGCTCCCTTTCTTCTCCGGTGTTTGGGGACGCGGCAGAAGGGTACATCTTTGAACCAGGAAGACGGCCCTGACACTGTGCTGGTGCCTTGATCTTGGACCTCCCGGACTGTGAGAAATAAATTTCCATTCTTCTAAGCTGCCCGGAGTGTGCTACTTTGTTGCAGCAGCTGTAACGGACCAAAACAGAACCCAGTGATGATTCTCGACAGCTCTTTCTGTCACGGTTGCTGAACAGTGATTTTTAATTCAATTAATTGCATCTACATTAATCATTTGGATTGTGCTGTGAAGAAGAGCTTTTTCTTCTCCCCTTATTTATCCTTGTGTTTGTATATATCTGAGTGGGCCCATGCATTCTTAATTTTCTTCAGTGAGTTAAAATCCATTACTATAATTGTTAGTCTGAGGCTCAGATTCTTCCAGATTTGGCCAGCAAAGATCCCTTCAAACTGACTGCCGTGCAGGACAGCTCTTAAAAATGTGAATTTCCAGGTCTTTCACAGTTATGTTGAACTAGTCTCCACGTGCAGTTTGGAAAAAGCCCCTTGAGTGATTCTGATGTTCTTTGGAATTTGGGATCCTCTGGACCAGGCCCATCATTTTCAAGTATGCCCCTCACGGAGCCTCCGCTTTCCTCCCAAACACCTGAGATGCGTGACCTGCTCTGCCTGTCTTCATGCTGGGTTTCTGGGTCAGGGTTTCTTTGAACAAAACCTCCTATAGCTTACAAAGTAATAAAAATAGTAAGTTTGAAAATCACTGGATTAGGTGACCTCCTTTCCAGGCCCACCATTGCTCCCGCGGAGCCCTTTCCTCTCTGCTTCCCTCCTCTGACCCACTTCTGTCCCTCCGTCTGCTTCTTTCCCAGTAACTCTCCTCTCACCAGATCAACAAGGAGGCCCTTTGGTGTGCCTTAGGCTCAGCAGGTTTGGGGCTGTGGGTTTTGGTGGTGGAAACTCCTAAACCTATATTTGCTAAGTTCAGGGTTTCATACAGGAAACCAAGCACTTAGAACCCCAAGCCCATCACGGAGCCTGCTGGAGCTCCGAGCTGGTAGCCTGGGCTTTCCTGGGCCTCCAGTCTCTGAACCCTGGGAACCTCCCTTTTCCTCATACCTCTGTGCCAGGGGCTTGGTGACCCCATGATAAGGGAGGGTGGCTCACGTCACCCCTGTGTGGCTTTACAGTGTCTCCCCCTGAGGAAGAGTCAGACTCGTGGCTGCCTCTGAGTGGCTGCTGCCACCACGTCCAGCTCACACTGTTCTGGCGTTTCCTGACTGTGAGGAGTTGGGTTCTAAGGGTAATGGGCTAGAGTGGGACGTAGACACTTCTGACTCTGAGCATGACTCAGAGAGCAGCTGAGAGCCTGTGGATCTGAGCCCTTCCCCTCTTAGTGGGCGGCTGTGCCTTGGGGCTGAGGCCACATCATTCCTGTGGGCAATGAGGCAGCCTGCTCTGGCCTGCCTTTGTGACCCCCCCATCTGCACTGGAACCTCTTCCCCTTCCCTATTCACCTATCCCTTCCTGGACTTGTCACCTTAGGCTTGCCTGATTCTTTAGCCCAAGAATGTTCCCCAGCCCCCAGTGGGCTCTGAGGACTCCCTCCTTGGGTGGTAGGGATGTCCAGGGCTTAAGGTGTACTACCTGGAGGGGCTCGAGGGCTCCCCTGGGAGTTTGGCTGCCCTTCCCTGGGATGGGCCTGTGACTCAGCCAGGTGCCAGTGCTGGGAACCTTGAAAGCCATGTGGAAAGGTTGAATCTTGGTGAATGGTCGACTGGAGAGTAAGTGAGTAAGGAGACAGCAAGGGTGACTTGAGGGGATGGGGGTTCTAGGTTATGGGTGGATTGTGCCGTCCAGGTGCAGGATCTCACACGGCCACATCTAGGTGTTGGCAGAGACACATTCCTCCCTGGATGCTCTGACGAACCATCTGTTTTCAAGCTCATGTTGGTTGTTGGCAGAAATCGGTTCCCTACTGTTGTAGGACTGAGGCCCTGCTTCCTTGCCGACTGTCAGCCGGGGCCGCCCTCAAGTCCTGTTCCGTGCACGTAGCTCCTGTAGCCCAGACCCAGCAGTCACCTGCTGCATCCTTCTCGGGCTGGGAACCTGGTTGCTTCTGCCCTCGGCTGGTAGAAAGCTCTGCTTTTAAGGGCTCACATAATTATATTGGACCCACTATGATAATTTCACTATTTTAAGGCCAGTTGATCAGTCATCTTAACTACATCTGCAGGTTTCTTTTGCCTTTTATATGGTGATAAATTATGTTTTGTGGTTTTTTACTTTGTTCTGGAAAAAGATGACAACTAAAAATATTTTGATGTCTTCCTACAGATCTGGGTAAATTGGTGGATTGAGTGGACACACCTAATTTTGCTTTATTATAGAACCCCTCAGAAGTTAAGATAGAGGGAATTTGTATTTTTATTTATTTTTTTAAAGATTTATTTATTTACTTGAGAGAGCACAAGTGCGAGTGCATGGGGTCAGGGGCAGAGGGAGAGAGAATCCTCAAGCAGACTCCCTGCTCAGCATGGAGCCCAATATGGGGCTCAGTCCCAGGACCCTGAGATCACGACCTGAGCTGAAACCAAGAGTCAACTGCTTAACCAACTGAGCCACCTGGGTGCCCCAAGATAAAGGGAATTTTTAAAGGGCACCTGGGTGGCTCAGTTGGTTAAGCGACTGCCTTCGGCTCAGGTCATGATCCCGGAGACCCGGGATCGAGTCCCACATCGGGCTCCCTGCTAGGCGGGAGGCCTGCTTCTCCCTCTCTCACTCCCCCTGCTTGTGTTCCCTCTCTGGCTGTGTTTCTCTCTGTGAAATAAATAAAATCTTAAAAAAAAAAAAATTTAAAAAAAAAAGGGAATTTTTTTTTTTTTAATATTTTTTATTTATTTGACAGAGAGAAACACAGCCAGAGAGGGAACACAAGCAGGGGGAGCGAGAGAGGGAGAAGCAGGCCGCCCGCCGAGCAGGGAGCCCGATGTGGGGCTCGATCCCGGGTCTCCGGGATCATGACCTGAGCTGAAGGCAGTCGTCCAACCAACTGAGCCACCCAGGCGCCCCTAAAAAAAGGGAATTTTTAAAAAGGAATCAGTCACCGAGGACAGGAGAATGGGAGAAAAAACAATAACAAGAAAAAATTTGCCAGCCAGGAATAGATGCATCAAGTGACCCAGTTTAAAGTAGAGAAGTTGGTGTCACTACGTTGTTATTTTGGGGTTGGGGGACTGAGGAGCATCTGGGGTTGCTAAATGTAAGAATTATTGGAGAGTAGCTGATGTGTTGGATACCTAGATTACTTAACTCCCCCTATGATGCCTTGTGACACTCTCTCCTCTTTAGCTGGACATTGGAGATTTATGCTGCAGAAGGAAAAACCTTCTCTAGAAGGTGAGACTCCAGGTGATCCTAGAGGTAAAAATGGGAGATCACATTCATTCCCCAGCTTTCTACTTCCATTTGGCTTCTAGAACACTGACAGCCAGCCTCTTCCCTTCCAGGGAGGAGATTAAAAGAGATCTCACTGGGGGACCCTGACTGACCTAGGGGGAAAAGAGATAATGCTGACTACTAGGATTTCCCAGCACACGGCAGCCAGATCAGCCTACACAGAAACTCACCTGCCCCAGGACTCAGCACTTCTCGCTAGTTTTTAGGCATTTACCCTTCCTCATGAGGATTACTTAATTATGAGAATTATCAAGGGTTACTAACATCTGAAGAAGGTGCCTAATGTGAAAGGAAGCAAAACAAATAGGAAAAAAAAAGCAACTTGAGAGAAATGTCCCTATTTTTAGAAAGAAGAACATTTTGAAAAAAAAATTTAGACATTTTCTCAGAGATAAGAGAAATTTTATATCCATGAAGTAAGAACAGGATACTTTAAAAAAAAAGAATATTTGAACACAAAATGATTAAAAGTTTAAAAACTAAGGGCAGGACAAAAATATCAGAATGATTAGAAGGAAACATTGAAGAAGTCTTTCAGGAACAGATAAAAGAAAGGGGAAGAGATGGATAATAGGGCAGAAGGATAGGCAGGGTTCCCATATCTGCTAATAGGAGTTGCAGAAAGAGCAGAAAGCAATACAGGTGGGGAAAATGATCAAGAAAAAGAATTTCCTACAAGGACATCAGTTTCCGTATTAGAAGGACTCATCAGTTGTTGAGCCAAGTGGATGAAAATGAATCCAGACCAATGCCCTGAAATTTCAGTATGCCGAGGAGAAAGGAATGATCCTACAACTATACCAGGAGAAAGAAGCCCATCAAACACACAGAGCAGGAACCGGAGTGGTTTCGCGGCTTCTCGGTACGCTGGAGTATGAAAGATGGTAGAGTGGTGCCTTTGTCTTTCTCCGTGAAATTGATTCTCTTCTGTATACAAACTTTTGTTCAAGAGTGAGGGTGGTATGAAGATGTTTTCAGACATACAGGGTCCAGAAACCTTGCCTTTTGCGCAGAAAGGTTTCTCCACCAGGGAGAGCAAAGATTGGATCTCTCATTGAAGTAAAGGGACTTCTGCATACCAGTCCAGCTTGAACTCAGTAAGCTCCAGGAGAGTTTTCTTCTGGAAGAAGAAATAGAAATAGAACCTCTGGTGTGAATGAATGTACTGAAAGGAGACTTGAACAACTGGCATTGAATTTGGAGTTGAATGTTGATAAATTTATAGGAAATTAAACAGAAAAATGAGAATTATTAATTCCAGAGAACAAAAAGTAGGAACAGTAATGATGGTTAATATGGCTTACTCTGATGGCTGAAGTGGTCATAATAATGTAAACTCTGAAAACCACTCCAGCCATTGCTGGAGTTTAACGGTAATTCGGGTGGGGATATAGGAAAGGAGAAGAGTAAGGGGTTTTGGGGGGACAAGCGGTTTCCATGGGTGTGAAGAGAATTACATCCTTGCCTTCCAGGGTAGAAAATAGATAGGTAATACCCAAAACTGAAAAGCCAGGGACTAGTAATGCATTGTATATAGAAACTTCTAAGAGCTATTGTAGGAGGTATAGACACCAAGATGAGCTAGAAATTGAAAGGATCCCCTGGAGAGGGGGAGCTGTGGCCCAGGATCTGCTCTTTTTGTCAACACAACTTTTACAGTAGTTCCTTCTTTGATAATGTGCAGGCATGATCTTGGAAAAAAAAAATGGAAACAGCAAATCTAAAATGCAGGGCACCCAATAAGGGGTGGGGGAGAGATTGCCCCAGGAGGCTCAGTTACGCATGCGAGTATGTGGGCACTGGCTTGATTTAGTTGGTGTGTTTCTTATTATGGTTCATGGTGAAAATGTGAAAACCAGTGTTCAGTGGTTTCTCATTGCCAGGTTACTTCTCATACTTCTGAATTGTTCACATATTTTACACCTGAGCACGTGCTGCTTTTTTTGAAATTAAAAATGAGTGAGGAGCTGGGGCATCTGGGTGGCTCAGTCGGTTAAGTGTCCAACTCCTGGTTTCGGCTGAGGTCAGGATCTCAGGACTGTGGTATCGAATCCCGTGTCAGGCTCTGTGCTCTGTGGTATCCTCTGAGGATTCTCTCCCTCTGCCCCCGCCCCCAGGCGCTCTCTCTCTCAAATAAACAAATAAAATATTTTTAAAAAATAAATAGGGGGCGCCTGGGTGGCTCAGTTGGTTGAGCGACTGCCTTCAGCTCAGGTCATGATCCGGGAGGCCCAGGATCGGGTCCCACATCGGGCTTCCTGCTCAGCGGGAAGCCTGCTTCTCCCTCTCTCACTCGCTCTGCTTGTGTCCCTCTCTGGCTGTGTTTCTCTCTGTCAAATAAATAAATAAATAAATAAATAAATAAATAAATAAATAAAATTTAAAATAAATAAATAAATAAATAGATAAATAAATAAAAGGGAGAGAGAGAAGGACAGATTCTTATAGGTTGAAATGATCCCAAAGTAGACAAGGCCTGCCTACAGTGCTGGTAGAGGTCATCAGGTTTTGGGGCACAGTAACCTCTGAGGTAGGCCCACCCTCCGCCCAGCAGTGGCCATTCATGCTGCAGAGGTGGTTATGGTGAGCGCAGCGGTGGAAGTGTGTTAGAGAATCCCTTAGAAGTCTCCTGCTCCCTGCAGCCATTTCCATACTTGTGTATTCCGTTTTGGCCTTCAAACACAGGCTTACAAATTGTTCTGTAATTGCAAACCATGATGTTCAGATTTCATATGTAATGCATATTCCTTTTCTTCGGTTGGTTTGCCTCTGGAGGCAAGTTCTTAGTCATGACTTTATTGGATTAACGGTATGACTTTTTTTGGGGGGGGCTTTAATATCTATAACCATATTGCTTACCCAAAGGGTAGTCACGGCCGACTGTGCTGCCAGCAGCCAGGCGTGGACTTGCCGCCCTCACCACCGGCTTGCCTGCAGTAGTGCCAGTGATTTCCTCAAACATGAATAGTGTCTCTGGATTGTCTTTTCGATTTCATGTCCAGTGATGTCAGACATTTTCCTTATATTGCCAAGTTCCTTATATTGTCCTTCCATTTCATATAATGCCCATATCCTTCATCCTTGCGTCTAACACTGGAGTCTTTTAAGTACAGGTTTTTATATATTGTAGATTTTTACCCTTTGCCATAGCTGCTGCAGCTACTAAAAACATCATTTGTATTTTTTTATGTTAATGTTACTTTTAATTGTATGGGAATTTGAAAACTCTTTGTTTCATATTGATATTTTTGTACTTTGTATTTTTTCCTGTTGGGTCAAAAGCAAAGGAGATGCCCTGAAATGCTCTATTGTGTGCTGTGTGCTTGCAACCTTAAATATTTGGATTTATTTTGGCTTATTAGTTAGCTCTCAGTCTGCTGGTCAGCTGATTCTCACCTTCCCCCTTGTTTTGAGAAGCTGATGTTTTGACAAACAACGCGCCTATTTGCCATGTAAGTGCTTTCTTCTGTTTTAATAAGTTCTGGAACTGAGACATTTTCAGGACTTGGAGTTAAATTTTTCTGATGGTCATTTTCTATGTATTTCTACAGAATGTGAAAGCTACAGAATAGCTTTTGGAGATCCTTCTCTGTTGCAATGATAATTAGCAATTGTGAAAAGTTTAGCCATCTTTTAAGATATTTTGTTATTTTGTTACAGTAAGATTCTTTGCGTATGTTTTAAGATAGACGTTCTTGGTTGGGTTTTTTGGTTTGCTTTTTTAAAGATTATTTTCAAGTGATTTCTATACCCAGCATGGGGTTTGAACCTACAAAGCTGAGATCAAGAGTTGCCTGCTCTACCTACTGAGCCAGCAGTGCCCCTGAATGGCCTTGGTTTTCGTTGAATTCATTAGTTGGTGGAGAGCTAAGTTGTGCCTTCCTCTGATGTGATTAGGTGAGCTGTCAGGGCCCATGGTCACTTTGGAGTCGTTTCGGCTGAATGTTGAGTCAGATCTGGGTTCTAGTTTCAGCACTGGTGCATTTGTCCCTTTCTCGGGGTTCTTTGTCAGTGTGGGTGACTCTTGGGTTGGCGGCTAAGGTGTACTCATTGGTCCTTTTTCCTTCACTGAGGCAGTGAAGCTGCCCAGCCAGACCCTGGGAGCTCAGCACTGGCTTTGTTCTCCAGATGAGGGCCAAGAACCCTGTATTGGAGGATGTGGCTTAGGCTGGGGTCCAAACAAACCTTCTCATGACCTCCCTTAGTTTATACCCTGGGATATGCCCATGTGGAGACAGGATCTTTCGATGACACTGAAGTTCAGGATCTACTTCTCCACGTCCCGGCCAGCAGGATAGAGCAGTGCAAGGATGAGAGGCAGCTTTTCCTCCCTGCTCCTCAGCTTCTCGGGGATGGGGAGAGAGGCAGGGAAATGGGCTAGCTCTCCCCACCTTGTGGTTAGTTGAGTGCCTTATCTTCTCATGGGGAGGAATAAACAAGTGGGTGAAGAAAGACTGGACTGTTTCCCATCAACAGTTTCCTCATTTGTGAGTTGGATGGGGAAATGCTGTCATTAGGACAGCCCTACCCCAGGCCACAGAGGGTTATCTTGGTTCAGCAGAAATGGTGTGATGCCCGGTGCGAATGCTCCAAGCTATGCATGGCAGGTGTGTAGGGGACACGTCCGAGTGTGGTACAGTGTGTCGTGGATGCTTAGGGTGTTTCTGCTCCTTCCCCATGTGGACCTGGCTAGTGTAGTTCCAGATGGCTGAGTTCCCTGGAAGTGAGGGCTGCGAGTCTATGTCCTGGGTGTTGAGATTCTCTGGGTGTGGGTTTGGATCCTGACATCTGTGAAAGCCATTTTCCCTGGATAGTTGTGTGTCTTTGTGGGGTGAAGCCTTTGGGGCCACATGAAAGAAGGTGAAACCTGTGGTGAGGGAGGGCCGGGTGCCCTGTGGAAAACTCCCCCGTCCAGAGCCTCCGTGCCCGTGGCTGTCGCGTGGCCTCTGTGTTCTCCACGGTTAACCAGGCGGGGCTGAAGAACAGGCATCTTAAGGCCGAGAGTCCCCGTATCACCTCAGGGTAATCATTTCCCAAAGGCCCCAAGCAGGGCGCAGGGGTGAGGTTGACCGTACTGAGGAAAACACAGACTTGTGCTGATTAATTAGCTGGCTTCTCTGTGGAGGAAGAAGGGAATCTGCCTTTGGTTACTGCTTCAAAGCTTTCGAGAGAGAGCTTCACCATAGGTTAAATGACATCCAGGGAGAACTCCCTAGGACTCCTGAACTTTGGGGTACCGTGCCTGGGCGGCATTCCCCAGTCTCTGGGGTCCAGGCCCACAGAGGGTATGGCTGTCCACCTTCCAGGCTTCTATAGGAATCATGAAGAAGAGGAGGCTGTGCTTGAGGACTCTAGGAAGCAGGTTGTCTTTCTTGTTCATAACTAGGAACAGGCTTTCTACCATCTAGAACATTTTTCTTGCCTTCTAGGGCATTTCTGGCCAACCTGACTGTTCTCTGTCATAAGCTTACCTAAGTTTTAGGTTAAAAAAAGTTGTGTTTTTTGTTTTATTTTTTTCATATAAAATATGAAATTTTTTTCATATGTGCATGAAGCCAGTCATGTGTAGTTGGAGAAAAACCCAGTGCTCTGGGGTTTTGTCATGTGTGAAACACAAATGAGGGGTGAATGGTCGGTCCCTCCCGCGTGCGTCCCCGCCCCTAGCCCTGGTCTGTGTGCTTGGCTGCAGCCAGCAGACTCCTTCTACCTTTGCAGGCAGCCCTTGGTGCCCAGGCTGATACTTGGTATAGGCATGTCAGAATCACCGGGGAATTTGTCAGAAATGCTGATGCTGGATCCCAGCCCACACCTACTTCTCTGAATGTGCAGAGGGTGGAGCCCTGAGATCTGTATTTGGAATGAGTCGTTCGATGCTACTGGCGGGATCCGTCGGTGCCGGGGACGCTAGGGATCAGTTTTACTTGAGGATGCTGAGTCCTCGAGAGGGCAGGAACTTGCCCAGGGGCAGGTCATGTTGCTAAAGGAAGGGGCTGGGCTCCTTGCAGCTGGCCACCGTGGCCAAGGTAGTGCTCAGGCCTCCTGCGTGTCGTGTGTCCGTGGTGTCCCTCAGGACCGAGATGGCATTCATACCTCCTTTCTTTGTGGAAGTGCTGTGCTGAGGGCGGGGCCGGGGGCTGTTGGGTCACTGTCTGCTTCCTGGCTGGTTTTGGAGGCCAGATGGGCCACACTGTCCCAGTCCCCCCGTGAGGGGGGAGGTGAGCAAATGGCCATGTTCAGGCTGCTGTGCCTAGTCCGAGCTGCCCCGTGGCCAGGAGGGTGAGCAGTCACGGCCCCCATTCCAGAGGGATGGGGTTTGCATGTCCCTGCTTAGCCTCACTTGCTGAGAACATTACAAGCCTGGAGGCCGCTCCCAGGAACTGATTTTGCAGTAGCTCCTCCCCGGCAGGGCCTTGCCGCTGGTTTCATCCTGGCAGTTGTGGGTCGGTTGTCTACTCAATGCCTGGGTAGCCTTGTCTGCTTTTGCCTCGGGGCCTGTTATGATTTGCCACCCCCACCCTCAGCCCCAGGGAGCGGGAGGGGAACAGGGGGCTGGAAGTGAGCATCCTCTTGGGAGCATTAGGTCCTGCCCACCCCCTGGGGTCAGCTTGAGGGCCCCACCTCCTCCCTGCCTCAGAGCCACTGCTTTGGCAGCAGGGGGTGGTGGAGGAGTTAAGGGCCCACCTGGATTGCTCTTGGGTTCCAAAAGGAAAGTAGTAGGCGCGCCTGGGGGCCTCAGTCAGTTGAACGTCTGCCTTCAGCTCAGGTCATGATCTCAGGGTCCTGGGATCGAGCCCCGCATCGGACTCTCTGCTCCGCGGGAAGTCTGCTTCTCCCTCTCTCTGTGCCTGCTGCTCCCCCTGCTTGCTTTTTTTTTTCTCTCTCTCAAATAAATAAAATCCTTAAAAAAATAAATAAAATTTCGCATCCTCCATTCTTTCAAAAATTTTCTTCTTCTTTTGGCTGCTCCTGGAGAGCTGACTTGGCAGGACCTTTGCCCAGTCTGTTGCTGGTCCCGGTAGTAGTGCGATGCCCGGACTTGTGCAGGAGCACGGAAACAATTTGGAGAGCTGGGGAGTGTGTGTATGAGCCTCACCGTTGCTCTTTCTGGGGGAGCAGGTTTGGGGGAGATGTCTTGCAGCTGCTCATGTTGTCTCATTGCCTCCGTGTGTGTCTGCAGGTGCCACACGTCGGAAGATGCACTATTACCGATACTCGAATGCTGAAGTCAGCTGCTGGTACAAGTACCTCCTTTTCAGCTACAACATTGTCTTCTGGGTGAGTACTGAGCACGACCTCGGTCCCTTGCTTCGTCCTTTATTCAGTACATCGTGGTCCTCATGTACTGCTGATTGGCCAGGCCCCCTGCGAGGGTCCGAGGCTGCGGAGAAGGCGGGCAGGGCTAAGAGCCCCTACCCTGGGCAGAACCAGCGACATGTTAATTATACAACGGGCCATTAAATACTGTGACAGGGATGGCCAGGGTGATCGGAAGCTAGGTTAATGGGCCCCTACCCTGGCATGGGAGGTTCAGGAACACTTGGAGCTCTGGCCTCGTGTAAGTCTGTTTTCCCCCTTCCCTGCCCTGGGAATGCTCCCAACCCAACGAGACCTTGGCAGTGGGATGCTTTGTGTCCTCTTGACTGTGGGCCAGGCCCTGTTCCTTATGGTGCTTGTGTTTAACCAGTAATGGCATTAGCCTCCTGAGCAACAGAGCAGGGAGGGAGAAGCTCCTTGGCTAGGGAGGTTGGGGAAGGGCATTCCAAGGAGGTGACTTAGGGGCTGAGACCAGAGTACCCGTGAAGAGGCAGCCAGTAGGGGTCTTGAAGAAAGCTGCAGGTTGGAAGAGCAGCATTTGCAAAGGTCCTGAGGCAGGAATGCATTTGGCATATGCAAGGGACAAAGAGAAGGCCCTGTAGCTGGGAGCTCAGTGAGTACAGGGGGAGGGGACACAAGTGAGAACAGAGACATGAGGGAACCAGGTCTGTAAGACCTTACAATGCTCAGTAAGTGGGTGGAATTATTTTCTACTTTTAGTAACTCTTGGTAGGTGACGAGTTTTGGAATGATTCTACAGAATGAAGGGATGGGTGGTGGGACACAAGTGTTAGAACGGTCTCTTGGCCACATGGAGATGTCTGTTTCCTATGTCTGTGACCATCTTGGAGACGAAAGTCTTGGCCACATTGGAGAAGGAGGAGGTGGCACGGCTAGATGAGATAATGGAGGGAGAGTGTGTTGACTGAGAAGAGGAGAGGTATGGATATGGAATCCTGGGTTGCTAGAGGTGACCATGAAGAGGAAAGCCCACTCCGGAGTTGGCTGGGAGTAGTGGGCTGAGGGGAGGCCAGGAGACTCTATCATAGAAGCCTTCCAGGTAGAGAGGAGCAGTTAGCTGTGCCACGGTGGGGGGGGGGGGGGGGGGGGGGGGGGGG
>PITA01002110.1:96048-156808 GCA_004023965.1 Spilogale gracilis | reverse complement strand
CTCAGGCACTGTTCGGAGTTGGTCAGGGCATTAGGGGTGGGAGCAGAGCATGTGTGTGTCGCCAGTGGGCTCAGTCCAGGGAGAAGCAGACATGCAGGGGGTGAGGGGATGTGATCTGTATGCAGCAAGGATTGCTTGTCAGCTTCGCGGGGGGTGGGGGGGGCGCATGGAGAAGGAGGGACAGAATGATTGGCCATCGTGCTACATTTCGCTTCTACTGTGGATGTTGGCATGCCCTGTTTGGACCAGAACTCTTGCAAACAGGCGGGTGACTAAGATGTCTTTGCCCTTAATTTCATACAGCGTCATCTCCTGATGATTTATCTCAAAGTTTTGGAGGGTTTCTGTCCTGGAGAAACAGGGTGGGATTCAGTGGCTTGGCCATTCACCCCACGTCTTTTTCTTTGCCTGGACAACTTGTCACCAGCAACTTCATCATTTCTCTTGAAATAAGATAACCCAGGACAGTCATTGTGGTTCCTGTGGGCTTCTCCTAATGGGAGGCCTGTGGCTGCCTCCTCCCCGTGGCGTGTGGGTTCCTGGACCTGCACTGCTCCCTCCCTGGCCCCACTTGGAGGCCCTGCCCACCGGCCAGGTGTGTGGTGGAGGGCCCCTTGGCCTTGGCAGGCCGTCTGACACTTTGGACACTGGGATACCCAGCTGACGTGTTGTTCTCTCCCACCCTCAGGCTGTGCTTGCTTGGTCCTGTGCTTTGTCCTCTGAAGGTCATCCTGAATTTGCAGTGAGAGCAAAACTTCTCGCTGCTGTGGCTAAGAGCCTGCTAATCTCCATTTCTTCACGTTCTTTTCAGAACAGATTCTTTGCTCTTGGGAGGCTTTCCCAACTTGCCCAATAACAGCACCTCGGCAGCACCAGGTTCAAATAGTGGAGCTCCTGGATCCGGAATGGTAGCAAGTCTGCTTGAGGGAAGGGTGCTGCCGTGTTACCGGCACCCTGCAGGCCTGACAAGTGTGTGTGATCCAGAGTCTGTTTCTAAGTTGGTGTGCCTGGGGGCTGAACAGGAAGGGACAAAAAGGAACAGTAAGGAAAATGAGGCACAAGAGAGCTTAGTGGGAGAATGACCCAGACGCCTCCCTGCTGGGGCCTTGGCAGTGACTGCTCTCCTCTGCTCCAGAGCTCAAGTGTGGGGCGAGGCCTGAGAAGCGGAGCCCTCCGGGAAGCGCGGGGCTGCTGCAGTGGCGGGCCCGCAGCCATGTGCCAGGCTGGACTCCTACCCACACTGAATGATCCTGAGGAGTCTTTGCGTTTTCATGGTAAAATGCTGATGTCACAGGCCTGCTACCTGCCCTCCAGGATCGCTAGAAACATACACGTCATATGCTAAGCCTTACCTCGTCAAAGTTTTCTCTTTGAAAGGGAAGAAATAACCAAAATCAAGCGATCTAACAACCCTCCATGTTCCCATCACCTTGCTTCAACATGTATCAACTCTTAGCCGATCCTGTCTAATTGATATCCCCTGCCCCGCACCCCTTCCATCTGCTATTTCGAAGCAAAGCATAGATAATTGCTTTGCACAGAGAGTTGCTGTATTTGTTTTGTTCTGATGAAGGAGCAGGGACCAGAGGGACGGGATTGCAGCTTTGCGGGCAGACCTGGGCTCGGTAGGCAGGTCCAACAGAAGGCAACCTGTCGGTTCTCTGACCCGTGCTGGGAGCCAGAACAAACGGTCTTATTGAGCACTTTGCCCCATTCAGAATTATCTGCGCACTGACATACTTCAGAGCTAACAACTGTACACTCTAACAGGGTTTTTGAAGCTCTCTCCCTTGAGTTTGGGGCTCAGTTTTTCCAGGGGACTGTTAATACCTCTTGGGGTGACAGACGGGGACGCAGTTGGTGTCTGTGTGTGGGGTGAGCCAGGAGCTGGCCTTCATACAGCTCTTCTCACGGGGTCGCGGGAAACAGTGCTTCTGCGTGATGGAGTGTTGTGAGGGCAATCACACTTTCTACTTTAAAAAAATGTATTTCTCTATGTACGTATGTGTGTATGTATGTAGGCTTCATGCCCATCGTGGGGCTTGAACTCATGACACTGAGATCAAGAGCTGTGTGCTCCACCCCCTGAGCCAGCCAGGTGCCTCTCTGCCCTTTTTTTTTTTTTTTTTTTCCAAATCATAGTCATTCTTTGGTTTATTAGTGAGCCCTGTTTCGAGTGCAGAATGTCATTTTAACTTAAGGAAAAGCAAATCAAGGGGTGCCTGGTTGGCTCAGTCAGTAAAGCATATGCCTTTGGGTCAGCTCGTGGTCCTGGGGTCTTGGGATCCAGCCTGGGGTCTGCTTTTCCCCTCTCCCTCTGCTTCTCCTCCCTGCTTGTGCTCTCTGTCTCCGCCCCCCCCCAAATAAATAAATCTTAAAAAAAAAAGAAAGGAAATCAAACTGGCAAGAAGATACCATTTTACACCCATTGGGATGGCTATTATTAAAACATACAAGCACACCCCAACCCCCCACCAAAATAACAGATTGTGACAAGGATGTGGAGAAATTGGAACCCCCGTGCCCTGCTGGTGAGAATGTAAAACGGTGCAGCCACTCTGGAAAACAGTATGGAGGTTCCACAGAATGTCAAAAAATAGAATTACCATATGATCTGGCAATTCCACTCTGGGCATAGACCCAAAAGAGTGAAAAAGCGGGGTCTCTGAGAGACGTCTGCACACCTGTGTTCATGGCAGCATTATTCACAGCAGCCGAAAGAAGCAGCCCAAGTGTCTACCGACAGGTGGATGGAGAGACAGAACGTGCTGTGTACATGCGGGGGGATCTTGCTCAGCCTTAAGAAGGAAAGAAATTGTGACGCATATGCTGCAACATGGGTGTGCTTCAGGGCTTCACGCCAAGTGAAGGAAGCCCGTCACAGAAGGACAAATCCCCTGTGGTCCCACTTAGAGGCAGAAGAGTAGTCAGGTTCCCAGAGATGGATAGGAGGAGGGGGTGCCAGCAGCAGGGTGGGGGGTCCAGGGGAAGTCAGCGTTGAGTGGGTGCAGAGTGCCGGTTTTGGTGGCAGTGCTGCTCAACACCGTGGCCACGCCAAGTGCCCCAAGCTGGCCTCGTACACGGTTCCGGGCTGCTAACTTCTGTATTGTGGCTCCTTTCCCCCCATTCAGATTAGAAAGCCATCTGGCTGACAGAGGAGGGGCAGCTGGGAGAGGCATACCTGGAGGAAGGGCTGCAGGGCATCCTGTTCTTTGTTCTCCCCCCACGTGGTGCCACAGAGCTCAGCCCTCCAGGTCTGGCCGAGTGAATCCTCTGGAGGAGACGGTTCAGAGGATGTGCGATGGCAGGATTGCTTCTTGCCTCCAGCACTGAGTGTAACCTGTGAAGGTTCAGGTAGAGCCCTAGCCTGGATCTGTTTCAGAGATGGGGTAACTGAAGAACTGCGGCCCTGTGCTCACAGACAGTGAGCCTGTGCTCCACGGAATGGAGAGCCCCCTGCCCCGGCCTTCTCGGAGATGCGGGCAGGTCTGAGCCGAACCGAAACTTCCCTGCTCTCGGAGTGTGGGAATTAGCTTCAGAGCCCAGCGGGCAGCGTGTTTGCAGGTAGGAGGAGAGCCAGGCTTGTACTGTGGCCGGCGTGACTTCAGGTCTCTTCCTTCAAAGCCACAAAGGCCTCCCATGAGCAGGGTGACAAGTCAGGAAACTTTTACGAGTGAAAGAGCAGTTATTAAGAATTCTGCCAGAGCAATAGGTGTATCCCGGGAAGATCCCGGGCTGACCAGGACATGTGGTCACCCTATCCAGGAGAGGCAGAGCAAGTCTTGATGTGGAAGACATGAAAGGTCAGCCCCCTCCCCCTGCCCTCAGCACCTTTGTGGGTAGAGGGTCTAATTCTCTTTGGCCTTTACGGTGTACCTCCTTTGATAGGGGACTCCCCACATCCTGCACTGCTCATGTCTCTGCATCACTCTGACTGATCTAGAATGGCCCTTATTTGAGCTGAACTCTGTCCATGTAACACTACATCCCAAGGCCTGACTGCCGGGTTTCACGTGCAGTTTCTCTGCTTCTGTCTCTGGGTAATGAGTGCAATCTAAGAGGAGAGTCTAGGGCTTTAATAATGTGTGTAGTGTATTTTCACTTCCCATTGCTGAGAAATGGTACCTTCTTCTCTTCTAGTTTTATTTAACAAACTTTTGTAATTGCATGGAAGTTCTAGAAGACTACATAAGGCACCCCAGCTTTACTCTGTTCCCTCTGCATCCTCCATCCTGCCCACAGTCGCACACACTTTCCCATCTTGTGAGAGCATCCTTGTGGGCATGAGGCCTGTGTTTTTATGTCGGCATCCCCTAATAGAGAACATTCTAGGTTGCCACATAGTCTTCTTGATTGTATTTTTGGAAATTCCCACAGTGGACATTTCGGTTGTTTCCAATTTTTTTTACTATCCTAGATAAGGATGCAGTGATTAGTTTGGTGTAGTACAGATTCCTCCCTTTGGGCAAAGGAGGGAGATTACTTGCTGGGATATATTCCCAGGAGTGAGATTAAATGGGTCAGAGTGTGTATGTGGTTTTGACCTGGCTGACACATTTGTACAGTCAAATTGCTTGTCTAGAAGGGCTGCCCCAATTCAATGGAAATAGACTGCCTATCTCCTGGGTGTGTGTGTGCGCGTCTATGCGTGTGTGTTTTTCCACAGTTGCACTTGCCAAGGCTGAGGACAAAGATTGCTTACTCAGGGATTCCACTAGAATACCCTGATACTACTCCCTGTGGGGCTTCTGCTCCTGATCTCACTGGGGCACGTGGGCAACCAGGGTCATCAGCAGGGACTTCTGACAAAGGCTGTTCACAGCGCACTGTGATCATTGCCCAGTGCGTGTGACTATTACACGCCCCGGGGTGGGGTCGAGTTTAGCCATCTGGTGTTGTGTGTGACTCTGTATCCTTCCCTGGTAGATAGTTGGCATGACCCAGTCTACTGATTTGTTTTGTGTGCAGGAGTGCCCTCTATTCCCATCTTGGTTCCCATCCATCTTCCCACCTTCTTCTCTCTCTCTCTTTTTTTCCCCTCAGAAACACTTTCAAAAATACCATCTCTGCTGAGGTATAAACTTGATAGAACAATACCCGCTTCCAGGGTATAGCTCGATGAGTCGACAGCTGGATACTCCCATGTACCACCGTCACCCCAGTGAAGATATAAAACCTTTCTGTCACTCCCGAAACCGGCCTGTGGCCCTCTGCAGTCATGCCCTCCCACCCTGTCCTCAGGCCAACTGTCCTCTGCCTCCTGTCACTCTGTGAGCATGGACTCTCGGCTCTGACTTCTTTTAGTTTAGGTGATGTTTTCTCTGTTCTTCTGTTCTGAATTGCACTGATATCTTTAAAGACTTTAAAAAGTATCTTTAAATTTTATTTTTGAAAATTATAATAAAGCACACAGAACGATTAGAACTATAGTCATTTTATGATGCACAACTTGGGGCTATTAGGCCCATTCACATTCTTCTGGAGTTGTCACCACCATCTGTCTTCAGTCTGTTCCATTCATTTCTGCTCCTATCATTATTATTATGAAAGAGAGAGCCTGTGCGAGCCAGGAGGAGGGGCAGAGGGAGAGAGAGCGTCTCAGGCAGGCTCCCCACTGAGCACAGAGTCCAGCACGGGCTCCGGATCACAACCTGAGATCATGACCTGAGATCTTGAGCCTCAGTCAAGAGTCGGAGTCTTGCCTGAGGAAGCCACCCAGGCGCCCCTGCTCCTATTTTTATTTCCTTGCTTCTACTTTGGGATTACTTTGCCTTTTTTCTAGCTGTTTAAGGTAGAGTAGATCATTGCTTTTAGATCTTCTTTCCCAGTATGGGTATTTGATACTCCATGTTTTCTGCATCCCATACATTTTGATACATTTTCATTTCACTTAGTTAAAATATCTTGTGTATATGTACTCTGTATGTAATGTGTCCTTGCTTTCCCCTCCTGGCTCACTTCAATAGTTTTTCCCTATTACTGGATTTCAGCAGTTTCATTATGATATGGGCTGGCGTGGTTTTCTTTGTTTATTCTGTTTGGGGTTCATTGGGCTTTTGGGTTTGTGGCTCTATAGATTTAAGACTACTTTGACCATTATTTTTTCAAATATACACCCCTCCCCCTTTTTTCTTCTCAGATTCCTTGTTGTCTCATGGGTCACTGAGGCTCTGTTCAATTCCCCCACTCCTACCCTTTAGATCAAATAGTTTCTATTGCTTTGTCTTCAGGTTGACTCATCTTTTCTTCTATAGTGTCTAATTGCTGTTAAACGCATCTAGTGAATTCTTCATTTCCAGTGTTGTGTTTTCTATCTCTAAGTTCCATTTGACCTTCTGTTTTCTGTTTCTTTCCTCATTATGTTTATATTTCCTTTTAAATCCCCAAGGGTGTGTACAATATCTGTTTTCATGTCTTAGCTAATTCTACCTTCTCTGTCACGTTTGTGTCTTTTTCTAGTTACTGAGTATTTTTCATGGTTATAGATCACATTTATTTCCCTTCTTGCCTATCTAGTAAGTTTTTGTACTTTTTTGTAATTTTTTAAAATTTTAAGTAGGCTCTATGCCCAACATGGGGCTTGAACTCATAGCCCTGAGATCAAGAGTCCCACACTCCACCTACTGAGCCAGCTAGGCACCCCTGTCCGGTAACTTTTGATTAGTTGCTAGATATAGTTTTTCAACTTAAGCATTCCTCCTGATATGGTCAGCTCAGGCTGCCATAACAAAATACCATTGAGTTGTTGACTTAAACAACAAAATTTAATCTCTCACATTTCTGAAGCAGAAAGTCTGAGATTGGGGTGCTAGCACGGTTGGGTTCTGGTGAGGCTGTCTCCCTGGCTTGCAGATGGCTGATGGCTGCCTTCTGCCGTGTTTTACATGGCAGAGAGAGCTCTGGTCTCTTTTCCTCTTAATAGGGATACTAATCATGACCTCATTCAACCCTATTTACCTCCCAGAGACCCACCTCCAGACACCGCCACATTGAGAGTTAGGGTGTCAACATAAGGACTTTGGGGGACACAACATCCAACCCATAACACCTCCTTAACAGTGTGATGACTCTTCAATCTGACAGTTTTTGTTAATTGTTCTGTGTGAGATTTATTCATGCTGTCATATGTGGTTGTGGATCACTGATTCTCACTATTGTATAATATTCCTTTCAGGGGATGGGTCAGCTGGGATTGATTGATTGATTGATTGATTGATTTTTACAGTTTCAGGCTCTTACGACCTGTTCGGGTACTGTAAAGATGACCAGGTTGGAGACTTGAATTATAGGGATGCCCCGGGGTTCATGTGGCTGAGATGAAGGAAGGTCTCGAGGTCTACATGGTTTCTGTGTGAAAGTTCAGTGCAGGACTCAGCAGACAGCGGCTCACAGGCCTGGCTCTCGGCCGGGTTTTGCACATACAACTTGATTGGAACACAGCCCTGCCCATTCGTTTACGTATGATCTGTGGCTGCTTTCCGGCTATAATAGCAGAGCTGAGTGCTTGAAACCGAGATCAGCACAAAGCTGAAAATGTTTACTATCTGGCTCTCTACACAAATGTCAATTGCTGGCTTAGTATTTTGCTTTCCTCCCCACTGGTCCTCACTGAACTGTGCTGGCAGTGGTAGAGACCGGGCTAAAAGTGGGGCTGAGGCTGGGTGGGGGTGCCTTCTCTCCATTTCCTGGAGAGCTGCCTCTAACCTCCCCTGGATGACTCTGCCCTTCCTCCTTCCTTCCTTCCTTCCTTTTATAGGCCTTCGCACAGTCATTCCTGGGCGGAGCTTGGTGGGGGTGGGCTCTTTGTTATCTGGAAACTCAGAGACATCTGTGGAAACTGCCCCCAGAACCCTCTGGGTAGTCCTTACCCCTCACCGGGGCCCCTGGCAGTGTTGCTGGCTGCGCTGGAAAAGGCACACGCGCTTATTTTCAGAGCCACCCTTCCGGCAGGAGGAAAAGCTGGTGTGCGATAACTGTGTGACCCCGTGTGGGGCACCAGTGGGCCCTGGGCTCCGCTCCCCAGGGCTCCGGTATCCCTTCCGGCCCCCAGACCTTCCAGACTCCCACTGAGAAGCAGCTTAGTTTTGACTCTTTGAACTTGGGACTATTTGAAAGTGGCATTTCCTGGATTCTGTAGGGTTCAGAGTGGCTACAGTCTTGAAGGGCGAGGCTTCCTAACCCCGGGCAGGTATCTTGAGACTCACTCTCAGCCCCCTGGGCTCTCAGAGTCAGGTTGGGTCGGAGTCTCTGCCCTCTGGAGTCCCTTCTGACCAGTAATTTGAGTTGTTGGCATTTCAAGTGGCGACAGGCGTCTCTGGTGTTTTCTGAACTCAGCAGGTCTAGAGTCAGGATTTCCTATCCTGGAGAGTGCCCGGGCTGTGGGGTTTCCACCTGGCATGATGTGTGAAAGCAGGGCATAGGCCATGGGAGGTGTACAGGCCTTTGGGGATTACTGGCCCCCAACTGCTCAGGTTTGCAGATTGGCAAACTGAGGTCCAAGAGAGGGACGGTTTGCTCAAAGCCACAGGGCGAATTAGAAACACAGCTGAGATTCTGTTCTAGCTTCTTCCACTCTGTCTGTTTTCTTTCCACCATTCTTTCTTCCCTTACTTCAAAAGCCCTCAGAGCCCTGTTCCTCTAAGCTCTACTTCAGTGTTATCTCTTGAGACCCAATAAAACAGATGCCTCTGGAAAGGAGGACTTTGTCTTAGGACAAAGGCTGGAGCTGGGAGTTCTGGGGGGTGGGGTGCCGAGCGTCTTCAGGCCAGCAAGTGCTGGTGGTATCCGGATGGCCCCTCCGTGCCTCTGCACTGCTCCCCTCCCTTGCAGGAGGGCAGGGCTCCCTTGGACCAGCTCCATGCCCTGGAGTGAGCATGTCACTTGTGATATATGTCCTTCAATCCCTGCAACCCTCCTATGACCCAGGAAAGGTTGTCCCCATTCTGTAGAGGAAACCGTAGGCACAGGAGAGTTCCTGGACTTGTCTAGAAGTCCTGTCACCAGGAAGTCACAACTGGAGATGGGAACCAGGTCCAGCTGACTTGTGCTGTGTGTTCAGCCCTACTCTGGCCTTGAGTTTGGCTTTTTTGGAGTCTCCTTCTGGTCTTTTCTCTGGGACTCCCACAGGCAGGCCTGTGAATGTCAGCCTCTGGCACCCAGGGGATTTGCAAGAACTGGAGGCCGACGGGGCAGAGCCTGAGAGGGTTGCCTCGCCGCTCCTGGTTTGCCTTGAGCTCCCTGCAGAGAGGCCTCGGAGGCCTGCAAGGCTTGCCCGGGTCTTTTTACATTGCCGAAATGCAGTCTTGCAAGAGGCCAAGGCCACTAAACTATGGGTGATGAGCGGCTGCTTTTAAGTTGCTTGGTGTTGGAACCCCCCTCCCGTCCCGCAGGGCCTGGCCAGGTGTCTGCACTTGTCCCTTGAACCTGCTTGGGTGAAGTGCCACAGACTTGCTCACATGGTGAGTGGGTTCCGTGTGGCTTCCAGCCCGGAATGTCCCGAGAATAGGGGACCTTTGCCTTGAGGGGAGGGGTCAGTAACCTCTACAGTGACACCCAGGAAGGCCCTACTTCCTGGCTACGGAGTCCACCTGAGGATAGGGGTTGTGGGCTTCAGAGTTGCACAGCTCAAAAGTCCCTTCTGCGGAACCCCCATGCCACAGGGCTCCTGGGCCTGCCCCTTGCGGTGGGGGTTCACTCTGTCGCTTGTCTTCCTGGCCGGGGGGGGGGGTGGTGGTGGGATAATGTGCTGTCAGGAGGGTCGGAGACACCCCAGTTTGGTTTGAACTCTGCCACCGACTAGCTGTGTGCCTTTGGACAAATAACCAAGTCATTCTACACCCGAGCTTTCCTGTTTGAGAAAGGGGTAATAGTCCCACACACCCATGATGGGGTTTGAGATGGGCCCTTTAAGCATAGGAAGTGTTGAGTGCCGGATGTGGCACCCAGGAAAGAGTGGTACCACTTGCCATGGTGAGCACAGTGGAGGACAGCCTGATGGCCCGAGGCCGGCCTCCCTTTGGGCTTAGTGGGAGTCTGGCCCCATCCTTTGGGAGGGGATTTAATCAGGTCATAAAAGAGAGACAAAGGAGGTTACTCTGAGCCTGGAAAGCACCCAGCTGAATTGTCACTCCCAGATGGTTGGGCGCCAGGGACAAGAGCCCAGCCCCATGGACCATCTGCCCCAGAGAGATCTAGGGAAGGGGCCCCCTGGGAAGCTGGGTGAAGCTGGCACGTGTCCTGGGGCTGTTGGGTGAGCTCCCAGACAGGCCACTTCCCCTGTCTGATCCTCTTTCAGTCTCCTCATCTCTAGAATTGGTCCCCAGAGTTCTTGCCTCGGGCCAGTGTTCCCCGAACCCATGATCTGACATGTGATCCCCCCCTTCTCCACCCTGCCGGTTCCTGTCTTTCTGGTGCAAGTTCACGTTAGTTCTTTCTTTAAAACAGAATGGAAAAAACCATGAGCCCAGTTGTTGTGAGAGAAGGAAATCTGGGCTGCAGCGGGAGGGAGCTGGCCATGACTCAGCCAGGGGTCCCGGATGGAGGGGCAGGTTTCTCTCACCATGTGCTTCGGGGCCAGGTGGGAGGGAGGCTGTCGTGGAAATCGGTTAGGCCGGGGCAGCAGTGCTGTTGGGGACACACACAGGGAGGCACAGGGAGGGACAGCCTCAGGATAGCCTCCTGTCCTGACCTTGATGCCTCTCTGCAGAGCTTGACATGGACCTGGGCCAGGCGGGGCTTTTGCTTGGCCCCCATTTGTTCTGAATGCATTTGGAGGGCATGAGGTGTAGGTTTTCTGAGCTAACCAACCAAGTCAGGCGGCTGTAGTGCCATTTAATGAGAAGGGCAAGAGTTGGCAGGGGCTGGTTGGGGCTGGGAGAGCAAGGCTCCATTTGGGGCCATGTGAAGACTGAAAGGTTGTCAGCTATCTTCGTGCACAAGTCAGGTGGATATTAGGTACGGAGATTCGGATTTGTGGGTTAACTGTGTAGAGGTGGTCTTTTAAGCCATGTGAATTATGGCCTCATCTAGAGAAGTCGGGGGAGGGGTCCTGGACAGAGCAGTGAGGCTCACCAGCGTATAGAAGTGCCTGGAGGAGGGTGAGCCAGCAAGAGGGGCTGAAGAGTGACCAGTGCTTCGTGTCCCCAAAGCTGACCAGACCAGTGCAGGAGGGAATGACCAGCTGTGTCTGGTCAGGTCAAATAAACAAAAAGACTTGACCTCCAGCTCTGGCAAGAGGCTAAGTCACCAGGGACCTTGAGGAATGGTGGGGAAGGAAGCCTCCCGGATTCAGTGGGTAGCAATTGGTCACCTTCGGGCTTGTCACAGAGCCTGCAGCTTGAGACGCTTGGGGAGGGAAAGGAAAGGCTCACGCACCCCATCAAGAAGAACCAAGGCCTTCAGCAACTCTTTAATTCAGCAGGAGGCCTGAAGAGTTGTGAAACCAGTGTGGCATATACAGGACGGCAAGTTGTTCCCCGGAGTTGAAGGTGCAACAGCATGGGAGCTTTGGGGGCTTTGCCTGCTGTGCTGACCCAGTGCCGGAGGTGGTACCTGGCGCTTGGGAGAGCCTCGGGCAGCATTCGCCGAATGACTTGGGATCAAGGCCCTTCTCCTCCGCTGCTGGGTGTTTGGATCTTGGCCCTCTTGGGCCCATGTTCTGCTTTGTAAAATGGACAGATCAGAGCAGGCAGGGCCCCTGTGGGAACCGGCCGTGAGGGGCCTTCGAACCCTCTGAAGTCCCATCCCAAATATTGGGCCCGTAAGCAGTCTCTGAAAGCAGTCTGTGATTCGAAAGAGATTGCGATCTCCTGGGGGCTTTCTTTAAAGGTCTTCCCGTCCCACTCAAGTCCCCCGGGGCCAGTGGTGAGCAAAGGAGGCAGGGAGGGGAGGTCTTAGAGTGTGAGGATATGCCTTGGAGAGAGAGGTGAGTCCTAGACAGACCTGGCCGCGATATTTAGTGGGAGGTGCTGATGAACGGCAGACAAATGTGAGTGTGGTGTAAAGAACTTAGGCAAAAAAATAGGAGCTTAATTTTCAGAGACCAGGTGTTTTGTTTTATGTGGAAAAAATCTCTGGTTTGGAAACCTGAGTGATGTATGGCGGGGTGGTGGTGGGGCTTCCCCTTGTGGTACAAGTGAGGCAGCCTGGTCCCAGTGAGGAGAGGGGGTGCTCCTTTTCTGGGGTGAATGCGTTGTTTAGCACAGGCCTATTTTAATTCAGTAACAAATAACCCAGTAACTAATAGTGAGGAGCCCATGTGGGCCCCAGGTGCCACAGGCTCTGCGTTCCTGTGGCGGTGCCCATGGCCCTGGAAAGAGGTTCTCCAGCCCTGGGAGCCCGTGAATGTACTAGGGGGGCTGTCACAGAGGGTCGTGTCTTCTTCACACCCCATCCTGCACTGGAGTGATTTTGGGGACTTTGGGAATGTGGAAGAAGGTGGGGTAGGGCCATCATGACGTCTCTGACTCCGTAGCGTCCAAGACAGACTATGCTCTGAGATCTTGCTCTCTGCTCTTTGGAGCATGGGTGGCCATTGGGTTAGAAAGAGTGTGGCCAGATGTTCAGGGAGGGCAGGATCAAGGGCTTGCGTGTGCCTGGTCTGCCTTCGTGGACGTGAGCCAGGAGCGTCCCTTGACTCGCAGTGCGGACGCTCCTCTAAAAAGCATGTTTGTGGTGCTGGTTTCAGACTTAACTAACTTTCTCCGTCTCTCCCCCCTTTCTCACTTCACCCCTTCCCTCCGTCCCTCCCCTTCTTAGCTGGCTGGAGTTGTCTTCCTTGGAGTCGGACTGTGGGCATGGAGTGAAAAGGTAGGTGTCACTGTTACTTGGGCTGGAAGCGACAGGTAGCCCAGACCAGGTGTGTTCAGCTTTAACTGCTCCTTCCTCCACCCCCCCACTCCCCCCACCCTCCCGCCCCAGAAGCATTCTTGCAGGGGGTAATGGTTAGTCTGTTTGTAGCCGCTATTTCCAGCCGCTGTAGCAGCTTGAGAAGTGGTTACTAAGCTGATCACAAGACCTCCCGGGGCCCTGGGACTGGCTCTGCTTCCCTGTGGTGGGGTCACTGCTAGAGGCCATAGCTGGGCTGGACTGGGCTGGGCTGGATTTTTGAGCTCGGGGAGTGTGGAGAGCCCTCTCTGCTATTCCCCGAAGCCTTAGATGGCTGGGGCAGGCCTGGGCCACCTTTTGCTCCTGTCTGTGCCTCTGGGAGCCAGCAGCTCCCTGAATGCAGTTATGTTTGTTCCTGAAGTTCTTGTCCTTCTGAGATAGGGAGCAGGGCTCCCTTACGTGCCTGCTAGGCACCCTGTGGGGGCAGGGCAGGTGTTTCCACACCTGTGAACCTCCTTGCCCAGCCTGGGCAGGAGAGGGGAGGTGGGGCCACCGGGCTTTCCTGTCTAGCGGGACAAGGGGCAGTGGAAGCCCTGAGGAGGGGACTAGACTTGTGAGCTACCGTGCCCCCTTCCACTCTGCTGGTGGGTGCATGCCAGGGAGTTCGTGAGAGCCGAGGAGGACCCTCACTAGAGGGAGGGCAGAAGAGGGGAGAGAGAAGGAGCAAGGTGCAGTAAGGTGCACTGAGCCAGGCGGGAAACAGTGGGAACTAAAGCTTCCTCTTGAGTCCCAGGCCCAGGATCCTCTTATCCCTTGGGTGGAGCCTGGCTTGGGTTCTGGGAGATGGAGGCAGGAGCACTTAGATCTGTGGGCTTTCTTGCCATGGCCTTCAGAGGTGAATAAGACCCACCTTAGGATTTGGGCATCTTCAAGGTAGTCTGTGAACCCCTAAAGGGCAGGAGCTGAAATGCAATGTCCCTTTGTCCTGGGGACAAACCCCACAAGCTTTGTAAACTGTGACTCATATCGCCACCATGTGGCCATCTCCTAAACAGCAGCAGCTCCGGCTGAGCCCTGAACCGAGGCCTGGGCTACCCTCGGTGGGGCCCTGGGAGGCTCTGGGTGCCTGGCTGCTGGCTCCTTTCTCCTTCCTCCTTTGAGTCCTGTAGAACTGCTCTGTCGGTTTTGGTTCTCCCTAGCCACATGTGACTGTATATATTTAAATTAGTTAAAATGAAACATGAGCTCAGATGCTCAATAGTACACGGGGCCAGTGGCTACCATTTGGGACATGGAAGCTAGAGAGCACCTCCCATCATCACGGAAGGCGTTACAGCCAGTGCTGTCTTCGTCTGCCTTTGGTGGGTGTTTCCACAACAGTGTGCATACCAAAGCTGTTTTCAGCTCAAGTTAGTGGGGTTCTCCACACGCCGAGTACAGAGGAAGCCATCACATGGCCAGAAGCCAGGGTGAGGCTGTGGCCCTGAGGTGCCTGGACCGGAGGCCACAGGGTTCCCCAGGACCCCTGCCCCTGCACTCCAGGTCTGGCATAGGCACTCTGCAGTCTCCAAAAAAAGCATGGGGTCTGCCTGGGAGGGACTCCCAGCCAAGGTGTAGCCCAGGATTGCACATGCAAGGGCCCTGGGAGCTGAGGTGGGCAAGGATCTGTGGGCAGAGGGGCTCCTAAGAGGGCATGTGGGCAGGGGCCACTCTGTGCTCTGGCCTGGCAGTTAAGGAGCGGACTGGGCCTCAGAAGACGGGTCCTTGTCCTTATTTTACTCTGGTCCCCACCTAAGCCCTGCCCCCCCAGGCACCCTTGACTCCCTGAAGTGGACGCTTTCTCTGCCTCTTCTAGGGGGTGCTGTCTGACCTCACCAAAGTGACTCGGCTGCATGGAATCGACCCCGTGGTGCTGGTCCTGATGGTGGGCGTGGTGATGTTCACGCTGGGGTTCGCTGGCTGTGTGGGGGCCCTGCGGGAGAACATCTGTCTGCTCAAGTTTGTGAGTAGCCGCATATATAGGGCGGGGGCGTTGTAGGCTCCGCTGGGCAGGCTTACCCCTTATCTGGCCGGAGAGGGTCGTAGCTCTTATAGCCCCCCAGCGCCCCCCCCCCCCAGCCCCAGGCTCCAGCAGTGCGGGGAGGAGGCTGCCCACTAACTGGTAAGATTGCAGGAAACAGTCAGCTGAGCCAGCTCCTCATCCCTGGAGAAGTTGGGCCCCTCTGGTTTTCAGCTCCTGGAGGGAAGAGACGGCTAAGCAGCCAGATCCTCTCCCCTTCCCTTGCCTCTTATTTTCCTCAGAAGTTCTAGAAGAATTATTTGTTTGCTACTCACCTTTGCCCTTCTTGGCTAAGATCAAAAGATGTTGTCGGTAAAGTTAGGAAACCATTTCCCTCCTCCAGGGTGTGTGTGTGTCAGGATGTGCAGTGCAGAATCCTTAATTTCCTGGCAGAACTGCCAGTTACTGCGAGTTTGGTTTTATATTTAGATACAAATTCACGTTGAAATGTGTTCACTTAAAATTAAATAGCACCTGGTGGGGAAAACACATAATCGTGTTCTGCAGTATATTATTTGTTGAATTTATTATATCAAGCCTTCTCTTCCCTGGGCTTAATTTAAAAAGCAAATATGTATGGTTTTTTTTTCTCATTTTTTTCCTCTTAAAAATATATTTAGTATCTCCCTTCTGTGTGAATGGAGGTTATGTTTTGGAGGGCCTTGTGCGTGTGTGTGTGCGTGAGCAGGTGTTTCCCCTGTCTTACCGTGAGACCTTCACCTGCTATGGCCTCGCTGCTTAGAGTGCAGGGTGACCAGTAGTGGTAATGGCTGGGAGAACTCACGCACTGCTGGCCAGGAGTCTGCCGGATGGGAGGGGTGCAGCTGCGGGGGCCCTTGTAGAAGGCCACCGCTGTGGCAGCCAGGGGCACTGTGCTTCGGGAGAGGTCTTGATGCCTGCAGAGGCACTCAGCGGTCCTGCACCAGCTGCATGACCTCAGGCAAGCCATGTGCCTCAGTGAGCCTCTGTTTGCTTGTCGCTAAAGTATGGGCAACTTGGATGGTTGTGTGTCAGGGGAGAGGCAGGTGTTATGCCTGGGCCACAGGCTCTGTCCTACAGGAGCCAGTGGCCTGGCAGGGTAGGTTAGCCTTTCCTTCCTGGGATGGGGCTTCCTTGTTGGGGAGGGAAGCTACCTCACAGGAAACGGGTGACACAGTGGCTTGGAGCTTCCTTGTCCTTTCACTCTCTCTTCCCAGTGATGCTGTTGATGTGGGTGGGGGTGCACGTCATCTCCATTTACAGAGTGGGGTCCCGGGGCAGGGGGGCTAGGGCGCTCGTGTCTTGGGGTGGAGCTCACACTGTGTGGCAGGCATCGGTTCCAGGTCAGACGAGGCTTTGGGCCCGGCCGGGGATGTGATGACTCTTGCCCCCATTCTTGCCCCCACACAGTTCTGCGGTACCATCGTGCTCATCTTCTTCCTGGAGCTGGCCGTGGCCGTGCTGGCCTTCCTCTTCCAGGACTGGGTGAGGGACCGGTTCCGGGAGTTCTTCGAGAGCAACATCAGATCCTACCGGGACGACATTGACCTGCAGAACCTCATTGACTCCCTTCAGAAAGCGGTAAGCACTGCCCGCGCCCCCCTCCCGGGTAGCGTGTGGCTTCCCTGGCCGTGCACGCTGCTCAGGCCTTGGCCAGCGGGGAACCTGGGGCCTCCCTCCTCTGCACGACAGGTGGAAGGGAGCTTGTAGGAGGTGCTGCTCCCGCCTTTGGTCAGTTTAGCTTTGCCCACTCATTGTTGTCTGGCCATGTAGGCGTGTTCACAGTGTACCCTCCCCCATCTGCATGGGGCAGGCAGTCCAGCTGCCCCAGCGGCCACCCTCTCCCAGGGGCCCAGGTCTCTCCGGTCCTGGCCACACAGACGGATGCAGGTCCGCAGGGGCGGAGGGTCTCCTCCTCCCCTGTGTGTGACTCACCATCTGAGGCTATTCCTGTCCCCTTCCTCCCTGGGACCTTTTCCCCTTCCTGTTCAAGAGGGCAGAGCTGCTTGGAGGAAGCTTCCCCAGATGGGGAGGAATGTGACCTCCCTGGAATATGTCCCCAGGGGGCTGTCTAAGCCATCCAGACCTTGGCCTCGACTCCATCTGGCCTCCATCTCCCGTGTGTGCAGCTGCACCTGGAGGCTTGGACCGTAGCCGTCCCCACACTGGGGGGGCCCATTCCCCACCACCAGCTGGGGCAAGGCCACCCTGTGATCCGTCTTTGTGCTGCCGGAAAACCTCGCTTCCTCAGGGACTTCATGTGGAACACTTGGGTTCTGAGAAGAAAATAAGCAAGCAACATTAAAAATAACTCTGGTCTGCTCTCATGTTCACTAAATCTTTTTACCCTTATGTCATGTATCCCTTATGGGATCCAGCAAAATCCGCTTTATGTGACCAGAGACACTTCCTGTTTTGTAATAGTGACCAGCATTCGTCTGTGAAAATCCTACCTCAGCCATTTCCTCCCGCCCCTCACTGAGCCTTCCCGCGTTCTCCGCTATCCCAGAGCCCCGGCGCTCCTGCCCCCTGCCCCCCAGCCCCGAAGACAGTGCACTCTTCTTCAGTGCCATCCTTTCCTCTTGAAAATACACTTTCCAGGGGCACCTGGGTGGCTCAGTTGGTTAAGCGACTGCATTCGGCTCAGGTCATGATCCTGGAGATCCAGGATCGAGCCCCGCATTGGGCTTCCTGCTCGGCAGGAAGCCTGCTTCTCCCTCTCTCAGTCCCTCTGCTTGTGTTCCCTCTCTAGCTGTGTTTCTCTCTGTCAAAATAAATAAAATCTTAAAAAAAAAAAAAAAGAAAAAAAGAAAATACACTTTCCAGAGGCATTTGGTAAATTATGGAGATTCCTCACGCTGAAATATTTGGGAATCATGAAAGCAGCTGGAACCACGGCAGGGTAAAGGAGGGGACGTGGGATTTTTATCTTAGAACTAAAAGAAGACAATGAGGAACCCTGGTTGTGTATTTGTTGCGATCATGGCCACAGCCTTGTCAGCAGCCGGGACAAGTGTGAAAACAGAGTCCGCTCCTAGTCTGGGGGGCCCTTCACATCACTGTGCTGTTCTCAGCGTTTGGGTTTACAAGTCTGTGGGCGAATGGCGATTCCGTTTGCAACTACACCATACAATCCATACAATGGGGGTCCAGAGACTCCAGCTTGGGGTGCTGAGCTATAATTGTGTTACTCTTCACCCTGCTCATGATTCTGGCTTTGGGAGTAGGCGTCCAGCCCCGGTTTTTTATAAAGAGGCACCTAAGGGAAGTAAGGCCAGCTTGGAAATTTCTCTGGGAGGAAGCCACACTCACTGCCTGCAAGGAGGGGTTCTCTTGGAGGGTATGAGAGAACTGCCTCAGAGATACTGAGTGGTCTCCGAGGAGAGTGAGGAATCCAGTCTGGGCTGAGGTGGGGGGAAGAAGGGAGAGCTGCAGGGGGAGGAGGGTTTGGACCTGAGCGCTGTGTCCCGGTGGAGGCAGTCGTGCATGCTGGACCCAGGGGGTGGGTCATGGCCGAGGTTTCCTGGTTTCCTTCTTCAGATCACCATGCCCGGCCATCTGTGCGTGCAGGAGATCAGTTGGGGGGGGGGGGCTGGATTTCTCTGTGTGTACGTGGAGTGGCGCTTCCCCTCATGTCCCTGATTCCCTGTGGGTGGTCACAGCCCGGCTCAGAGCTGGAGCCCCTGACAGCTCTCGGCTTTTGTGATCCCAGAACCAGTGCTGTGGGGCATATGGGCCTGAAGACTGGGACCTCAACATCTACTTCAACTGCAGCGGTGCCAGCTACAGCCGTGAGAAGTGTGGGGTGCCCTTCTCCTGCTGCGTGCCGGACCCCGCAGTGAGTTTGCCTTCCCCGGGGACGAGGAGCAGTTCTGGGCTCTGGTGGCGCTGTTTCTGACCTCCCTCTGCATGCCACCGCAGGGTCTGCAGCTCCAAAATCCTGCAGCCCCTTGGAAATCCCAGGCACATTTTTGCCTGACCTGCCCTTGCTCTAGTGTTGTGGGTGAGGTAGGAGAAAACCGGTTATGTCCCTCCCTTGAGGGGCTCCCACTCAGGGTACCTGGATGAAATGCTAGAAATGTGGTGAGCTGCCCTCTTCACTCTCCTCTGGATGAAATGCTAGAAATGCCCTGAGCTGCCCTCTTCACTCTCCTTTGGAAAGAATGCCTGGTGCACAGAACTGAGGGGTGCTCACCATCTGGGGGTGGTGGAGGATTCTTGCCTTTCTTCTTCACTTGTTCTGATTCCCAGCCCATGGCCCGGGTCCCTGGGTCCCAGAAACGGGGCTCTCGGGGTGACCTGTGAAGGAGCACTGAATGTTTGCTAGAATTGAGCCCTCTACAGCTCTTGGTGTGTCTGTGAGTTCCTGGTACTGGGCCCTGGGGCTCCGAGCAGGCAGGGCAGAGTCGCTGTCGTATGACCCGCTCCCAGCCCAAGGAGCGCCTGAGATCCCCACTGTGATCGTGCCCCCAAGTGCTGGATCCAACCTCCTCCCTGTTTTCGTATGATCTGCAAGCCAAGAATAATTTCAGCCATTTTTGAATGGCTGACAGTAGGGAAAGGAAGGATAATAGTTTGTGATGGGTGAAAATCATATGAAATTTAAATTTTAGTGTCTGTAAATGAAGTTTTACTGAAATATGGTTATGCACATTTGTTTATGTATCCTTCGTGTCTTCTTTCCTGCTCCAAGAGCAGAGTTGAATAGTTGCTAGATAGATGGGTCTCCCTTACACACACGGTTGGCCAACCTTTGTGCTAGTGTGAAAGGTTAGTTGGCATCAGGATTAAGGCTTTGAGCTATAATAGAATTTGTATAGGTATTTACTGATGTTTGGTTGGGGCTTCCCAAGAGAATAAAAAAGACCAGTTTTTTTCTGCTTTTCTTACAGCAAAAAGTTGTGAACACACAGTGTGGCTATGATGTCAGGACCCAGGTGAGTGCCCAGGGCATACAGCTTTGACTTTTCAGGTTTCCTCCCTGTGGTCCAGCTTCCTGATTTAGCACAAATGCAGATTGGAGTGGGTGAGCCTCGGGGAGTGAGCTGGGTAGGAGCTGCTGGCGGCAGGACTCCTGGGAAGAGGGATAGGGGTGATTCCCAGCCAGTGAACCGCCATCACAAAGTCTGGCAGTTGCTGCATTAGTGGAAAGAGGTCAGATGAAAGGTTTGGGAACAAAGGCTCTATTTTTAGTGGCTCCTTGGAGTCCTGGTGGGGTGACTGTTCTGTAGGAGTTCAGGATGAAGCTGCAGGAGCTCCTGGCTTGGTTGAGCCGCCACGTGGAGATGGGGGTGACAATGAGGACAGAGACAGGTCTTGGGGCAGGACAGGAGAAAGGCTCAGTGCTCCAGGGCTCTCTTTAGGCCCCGGGGTGGTGGGGGTGGAGAGAAATGAGTGTCCCCCTCCCCCCAGGCAGGGCTCGGTGGCCTTCAGTGGGATGAGTGACTACTGTTGTGAAGGAGGGGTACTTGAGGAATCTGTGGGCACCACTCCTGTTGGCCATGGACACCGGGGATGTGGGCCTCCGGTTTGGGAGGCCCGCAGCCCTGTGCAGGGGCCTCCGTCTGTTACACAGGGACGGGCCTGTACCAGCATTGTTCCTCATTGCCGCTTGCAGTAGGTTCGAGGGCTTCCATAACCAAGTACCATAGACTGGCTGAAACAGCGGAAACGTCTCCTCAGAACGCGAGGCTAGAAGCCCGACATCAGGGTGCTGGTAGGGTTGGTGTGAGGCCAGCCCTGGGCCTGAAGGTGGCTGCCTTCCCCTGTGGGTGACCAAATGCTCCTCCCTCTGTCTTTTGGTGACCTGATCACTTTTTATAAGGACGCCAGTCATATTGGATTAGGGCCTTCCTGATAATCTCATTTTAATTTATTTACCTTTTTTTTCTGTATGGTATTTCTCTTTCTCTGACTTATTTAGCTTAGCATAATATTCTTTAGCTCCTTCCACATCATTGCAAATGGCAAGATTTTATTCTTTCTTATGGCTGAGTCATAATCCATTGTATGCATATAACACATCTTTTTTTCCCTCAGATCTGGAGTTTGGGTTCATAGGGCCAGCATCATGGTTAGGGTTCGGGCTGGGGACAGTGTGAAGATATGTGCCTGTTCTCCTGCAGTTCAGAGACCTCTCTGGAGGGATAGTTTTAGAGTTGGGGTGATCGTTAGGGTTAGGGGTCAGAGGCCAGGGTAAGGATGTGGGTGTAGGTATCCTATTCAGAGACCTCTCCAGAGGATTCAGGTTAGGGTTAGGGTTAGAGTTATGCATTATATTCCCTCTTCAAGCATCCCGTCTCGATGTGCAGTCACATTCTGAATTTTCGGGGGGACACAGTTCGTTCCCTCACCCCACTAAAATGGATGACTGTTCCATCAGTATTACCGTGGGGGACGCTGTATGTGGTGGGTCGGGGTGAGCAGGGGCCATGCATGCTGGGGGGCTCTGCTGTGTGCCCCCTGAACGCCCACTAGGGCTCAGGATTGGAAGGCACCTGCTGCCTTATGATCAAGACTCTGGCTTCTGGAGCCAAGCTTACCTGGCAGGGGTGGGGTGGTGGGGCACACTCTGGGAAGCCTCTATCCCCTCCTTCCCCTGTCAACTTCTCTGACTCAGGAGATGCTGAAAGTCCTTCTAGTTTCTGAGGTCCTTCCTTGTGCTTCAGATGTGGGCTCTGGAGATGTGCCAAATTAGTCCCTCTTTCAGTCTGGGAGGCCGCACCAGGAGTGGGTAAAGACCACCACCAGGGAGCCTTCGTTTGGGCAGAGTAGAAGATGCACCTGCCCGGGGAGAGGGCAGAGACCAAGGCACGTGGAGGCAGTTCCCCCGGAGAATTCTGTCCTCCTTGGCACTGGCCTCCCAGGCCTTGGCTCCCACCGAGCTTCGCCGTGCTTGCTGCAGGAGCCCTCTAGGGAGCCAGGGTGGGACCCCTGCATGTCTTGGGCTCAGGGCGCTGTGGTGTTTCCCTTTAGCTGAAGAGCAAGTGGGACGAGTCCATCTTCACAAAAGGCTGCATCCAGGCGCTGGAGGGCTGGCTTCCCCGCAATATTTACATCGTGGCCGGCGTCTTCATCGCCATCTCCCTGCTACAGGTTTGTTCCCCTTGCCCTTTGTGGCTTCCTTTGTCCTTGTGGGTCACACCTGTTCATTGGAGCCAGATCTCACACGTGGGAAGACTGGTGGCCGAGCGGTGAGTTGGCCGGCAGGTGGCTGCCGGGAGAACAGGGAAGGGGAGAGGAGGCAAGAACTCTGCCAGTCAGAGAAACCAGGAGTTCTCTGAGGTGAGTCCCCAAGCAGCCTCTGCGATGGCCACCACCGCCATGTGGAAGGTGCACCGTTCCGCTCCGATGTTGCCATGAAGGGGGTGCCTGGCGCCGCCTGGGGCTGCTGACCATCCACATGCTCCTTCCTCCTCCACCCCGAGAGCATGTGTCGTCGAGCGATTACAAAGGGAAGCTTAGACACAGAGGCATCTAGGAAGGGAAGGAACAAATTTACTGGCCAAATGGGCAAAGCAATCAGACTTCAGAAGGACTGGCTCGTCAAATATAAATCACAAAAAGAATGTAAAGAAAAAATACGCAAAATTCCAAGATTTCCAAGTTCCATTAGTCTGTTTCTGGTAGAAAACCAATCTTCCCACCTGACGATGCTGGTCACCAAGGTGAGACGGCGGTGCAGCTGAAATCAGGGAGAACCTGGTTTTATTGCAGAATCCGGGTTTACAGGAAACCTCCGGAGTTATTATTTTGTGTTCAAACCAGTCAGGTGACTCTGTTATTTTTGGTTTAACTTTGGGTACAAAGTGTGTCCCGGTGCATGGTCTGTGACGTGCGGGGCCCTGTCAGAAGCAGGCCGTCTCTGCTCCCTGTCGTTTGCCCCAAACTTGTAGGTCCCACGGATAGAGCAAACCAGACCCCAGACCCACTCTTTCCTGGTGGGTCTTGTTTTGCCGCAGGCCCGGCTGCTTGTCTCCATGCTGAGCGCCCTGTCCCTGCAGAGTGGGCCCTGTGCCCTCTGCACCCGCCCTCTCCTGTCAGGCCGCAGCACTGACAGCTTCTCCTGGCTTTGCTTTCAGATTTTTGGCATCTTCCTGGCAAAGACCTTGATCTCGGACATTGAGGCAGTGAAGGCAGGCCATCACTTCTGAGGAGCAGAAGTGAGCAAGCGGAGCTGAGCCACGCCGTGGAGGCCAGAGCCCTTCACTGTTGTCACCTCGACATCCAGAGGGAGAAAAGTGGACGCACCCAGCCAGAGCCCGCACCCTATCTTTGGCATCAGTGTGGCATGACCTCCCTGTTTCTTTGTGCTGGTGCTGAAGACTGAGGAGCTTCTCTGACCTGCACGGACTTGGGACAGAGACCTCCCCCTGCTCGGGGTCTCCCCAGAGATGGAGACCATGTCTTTAGCAGGGGTGGTGACTCTGAGGGACAGAAGGTTCCCGGGGCTGTGAAAAGGGCCTGCCTCGTTTCTCCTGGAGACTACGTGCACCTGCAGGGCACCTTGGTCTCCCTAGTTGTGTTACCGGTGCCGGCTCGGAGGGCAGCTGCATCTGCTGTGAGTGGGACCTGGGTGGGGGCCCAGCAGACATGGACAAGGCTTCTCCCAGCAGCAGAAGAGTGCCGCCTGGAGCTGCGGAGGGGAAGGGGCACAAGTGGACCGTGCCCGTGGAGCCTGTGTGTCTGCACAAGTTGGGGAATGTTTGCGGGGTCTTTAGCCACGTCCGAGGAAGCCTGAGCCACATGTGGGCGGGCACCACGGAGTGCCTCCTCAGCTGCCCCTCCTGGGGCCAGACCTGCCTCCAGTCTCAGCAGCACTGTGCCCTGATGGCACGGGGGAGGGGGCGCGGGCAGGGTTTGCCTCTGAGAGTCAGCTCTCTCTTCCCTAAAGTGTGTAAATAGTTTATTTATAGGGATAAGAATGTTCTCACACCATTTCTTCATTTCCTCTGGCATTCCCTCCAAGCAGCCTTACACGGTGTCTGGGACTGAAGCCATCCCTCTCAGTTCCCTCGAGTGTCTCAAGAACCAACCGCATCAACTTCTCCTTTTCATCCCTCACAACCCAGGTGCACACATGCACTCCCCCTTCCTCTGTGCACCCCCAGCTCACAGGCACCCACTCCCTTCCCCAGCTAGGCCTCACCGTCTTCTGGTCTTGGTGCTACTGAAACTGTCACCTGGAACTTGAATCCTGACCCCCTCCCCCCGCCACACACACACACTAGGGAGCCCCAGCCAGAGACGCCAGCGCGGAATCTGTGACCAGGGCTCCCGTCGAGGCCACATGATAAGGGCTGCTGGCCGGCCTGGTGTTTGCCGCTCCCTGGAGAGCAGAACTGTGGCTGGGCCCCTGTGTCGAGCCGGAGACCCCAGCCTGCAACTGTGCAGAAGCTCGGGATGGTGTAGGTTTTTTTTTTTTTTTTTGCTAACTTTTGTGATGGACCCTCCCTCCCTCCCCACACCGTCCCCAATGAGGTTATCTGTGGTGATCATGTCCACCCTCCCTGGCAGGGCTATCCTGGGGCTTGCTCTTGGAAATGAAGTCTGTCTTACGTACCGAATGGTCCCCCCATCGAGGATGGCTGGGGCATTTGTGCGTCTTTGGCTGGGCTTCTAATGCTTCTCTGGATCTTGTACCGGTTCTGTCCTCCTCGTTCAGGGATTGAGTGCCACCTTCACTGACTTGCCCAAGTGTACCTGCTAGTGTGCTGTATGCTGGTGGGTGTTTGTTGGTGATGTTACAATTTTTGTTTCTGTTTTTTTTTTTCCTTTATCATTTTCTCTGTAGACTAGAGGAAGAAGAATGCTTGTGTTTTCAGGAAGCGTGATGCTTTTTCTTTGACTGCCAAACTCTTTTATGGAATATATCTTTATATTAATGCTGTTGTCTTGGTGGGTTTTATTTTGAGTGACATAAAGATGGCATTAAGCATCGCAGTGGTAAACCGGGCTGCCAAGGGGACCAGGGGGCCTGGGTGTGACTAGACAGGAGAGGACAGTGGAAGGTAAAGGCAATCCGTGGTCAGCACAGTCTGAAATAACTTTCATCACGTGATTGCTTTAGGTCCCCTGTGCCACTTTCAGTTATTCTTTGTATGGAGGTTACAACTGAAACAAGCGGGCTTGTGGTCGGTTATGCCCAGCTGGAAGCACGAGGCAGAACTCTGACTCTGCCAGCCGAGAAGAACAACATTAGGCCACCGCTCTGCAGCCCCCGGGCGGTATGATCAGCATGAGAGCTTAGAGACACTGGGTCGGGATCTGGGCACTGCTGTGTGTCTGGACCTGCTGGCCTGTCTGTGAAGGCTTAGTGCCATTGTCCACTTTGCCGTGTGCCTCTGCTCTGGGGGAGATGGTGACCCCAGACCCACACTGCTGGTGCATGGGCACCCAACAGCTTAGCTTCCTGGACGGCTCCTGCTGGCCCATCCATCGAGGTCAACCTGGTGGCTTGACCCCTGGCTCACAGCCCAGCTCTGGGTGAAGACTAGCTAGGACTTTTCCAAAGTTCAGTTGTTTTTCAATTAGTTTACAAAACTCTGGCCATTTGAGCCATCCTTTCTGACTCTGAGTGGTTGGATGAGAGAGGAGGCCCAGCAGAAGCGGTGCACGTGTGTCCAGCGAACCCGCCTCCATACGGAGCCACAGTGCAGCTGTCCTGGCCCTTCCCTGTGCAGGCCCCACACTCCCTGCCCTCCCAGATGGGGTGGAGGCCAGTGTGACCTGTGCACGTCCCCTCCTCGCCCCCACATACTCTCACTGTAACGTTTCTGGCTCTTCTCTTACCTTTCCCATGCCCCTCCTGACCCCCTCCTCGTGGGGCTCTCCTGCATCGTTGTTTTCGCATGTCCTCTCCTTCTCATACCATTACATGTTTCCCCATCTCTGAAAGCTTGCCTTGGCCCCCTTGTTCCTTCCCTCTCCTGGGGGGCTCGTTGTCTGGGTCTCTGTACCCTGCCCGCCACAGCCCAGCACCTTCCTCCTGACAAAGCTGCTCACCCCTCACCAAGCCCCATCGGCCTCTGCAGCCCCCAGCACTTGGGACCATCCTCTGCGTCTGTGGCCCAGGCTCGTCAGGCCTCTGGCCTGCACCCACCCGTCCTTGTCACACCCTCCAGCTACACCTGGCACCGCCCAGCTCAGCTGTCTGCAGGGGTGCGCCCTGCCCGAAAGGCAAGACTGTGAGATGGGCAGGAAAACCATGTGCTAGTGCCCAGGAAGCCTGTGCTTGGTTTCCCTACATGAATAACAATTTAAAAAATGGCTACAGAATCTCCCAGAACATAGGGAGTGCTCTGGGTACTTAACAGTTAAACTCAGTCACCAGAATAGCTCAGAGGAAGCCAGTTTCCTGCCCAAAATTTGCTACTCAGAGAAAGGGGAGCTCCTACTGAGGATTTGGAAGATCTAGATCAAACTCTGGAAGCCAGCCCCAGAACCTGTACCTATTAAAATAGGCCTGGCTCCTGCCGAGCCAGACCACACCAAGGCCAAGCGTGGGGAGAAGCAGTTTTCTGAAGATGGCGCAGCTAACGGGCTCTGTGGCAGGTCGACAGGCATTTGGAGAAGGCAGGGGAGTGCTCACTCCTGCCTCTGTAGCTGAACTGGGTAGAATATGGTGCTCAGATCATCAAGGTACTCAGCCTTGTCTCTGGCTCTGGGCAGCAGGCTCACTTCCCGGCAAGGCCAGAGCTGATCTCCATGAGTAAGCTCACCGAGATCTCTCTGCACCGGGTGGGGAGGAATCGGACATGGCCTCTCTCCAGGGTGGTAATGGGAATGCATATGAGTGTGGGCCTCTGCAATCTTAGAGAACCCGACGGGAGAGCTCGCCAGAAGAGGAAGCCAGCAGAGAAGGGAAGGCCTCAGTCTCGGTAGCAGGGGCCACCTCAGAGCATAGACTGCAGAGGCACAGAGAAAGGTGCGGGCTCTTGCAATGGTCCCAGCACCCAAGGAAGGACCCAGCATCCTAGGAAGGTTCTACCCAGGCATCAACTGCTCAGCCCTGCCATTCCGAGGTGCAGTGCCTTCAGCTGTACCAGGTGAGTAGAATGACTATGACCTTCACAGGTGGGTGTTTCCAGCTCTAGGGTCATGCATGGTGTCAGTCCATGGGGCCCCAGGGTTTTTAGGTTGTCTGCCCCTAAACTGTGATAACTTTTTCCAAATGATGGATCTTGGTAAAGATGCTTCCACAAGCTTATGTCTGTTACTCAAGAGGTTGTTGCCTGGCCTTCCAGGCACAACGGGGTACTCTGAAATCCAGAGAACCGTATACCCTTAGTGCCGTTTTAGCTCTCTGCCAACTCAGTGAGACCTGGCTTTTCCTCCCCTAGATGGTGGTGAAAGGGACGTTCATTTTCAGAACGCTCTTGGGGTCTCTCGGGTGCCTCCGGAAAACCTGCCGTGGGTGCTGTGGAATAAGGACCGGGGAGTGACTTTGAGGGGAAGAGAAAGTCAAGGCTACATTCAAGTGGATGCTGTTCCGGCGAAGTGACCGATTTCAGAGAGCCTGGCTTTGGAGGAGGAGAAAATGAAGTATCCCTCGGGAAGGTTGGAGACCATTGTTTCTTTCCTCTGCCTTCTTCCCGTGCTCTGTGTCTCGTACTTCAGCGGGGGCTTCGGAGGCATGCTTTAATAACTACCAAAGTAAATTGCCATCTCAGACTAATTTTATCACCTCAAACAACTTTAAATCCAGTCATTTTGCATGTATAAGCAATCTAAACGTGGGCTTCTATAACGTGGAGGGGAACGTTTCCCGCTCCCCAGAGGCAACCGCTAAGTACCCTTCCAGAAAATGTGGATAGATATTCGCATATCTTTTTCACACAAATGAGAATCATATTTTATGTAGTAGTCAACAGTTAATTTTGCTCAATAGATCTCCGAAACCTTTCTCCCCGAGTGCCTGCCCCCTCCCCCCCATGAATCTCCCCAGTCACCCCGCCCATGGGACTGGCCAGCCAGTGAATGAACCTTGCTCCATCCGGGGGAGTATGTTTACAGTCGCAGGTAACAGAAAACCCAGTTCAAACTGGTTTATACAATGAGGGGAGGTTTTTGGCTCCTGGAACTGGAAAGTCCAGAGGGGGGTGAGTTTCAGGGTTGGTCTGATCCAAGGGGCATGGAGACACCAATAGGATCTGGTTTCTTTTATTCTCTCCGCTCTGCCTTCCGCAGTGTCCCCGTCATCCAGGGCAGAGGGAGGGCAGACCCATCGCCGACACCCTGGGGCCTCACTGTGATGGGCATGGCATGGTAGTGAAGCCATTGAGGGCAGCTCCCCCCACCCCAGCGGCCCCTGTGGAAGGGGGTGAACATTGAATCAGCTGCCAACAACCCCCGTGGTGCTTCTGTGGGTGGGTGTTGAGTTGGTGTGCTGATCTCTTGTCACAAGGGCTTATACGAACTCCATGGTGTCTTGGTATTAGAATGACTTCCTAGAAGCCTTTGCAAGAAAGACATGTTTTGAAAGGAGTTCTCCAGGGAGCTGGACTGACATCGTGATGATTGAATTCTCAGGGCCTGGTCAGGCCTGTTGCTGCCGGCCCCTGGCGGGTATGGTGAGGGAGCCGTGAGCATGAGCGCCCGGGATGCAAGTATGGGCTGGCTGTGGGCCGAGGGGGTAGGTGGTGGTGGGGGGGTGTCTCTCCAGGGACTCCTCCCAGTGGCCTGTGGCCCTCCAACAGCACAGGTTCCACAGAGAGGCTGAGCAAGCTGGGGAAGGAAGCCCTAGCCATCTGCCTTTGCCCTGCAACAAGGCCGGTGCTGTGGGAACAGTGTTGTTGGGGGGCAGCCTTGTTTATCGGTGAGGACAAGCACTCAAGACCCAGGGCTGCCCCTGGGGTTGTATAGGGAGGGAGCTGCAGAGTCTGGGAAGACAAAGCCTAGCCCCTGTCAGCCCAGCAGAAGCTCTAGGATGCGTCACTTGAGAAGTCAAGGACTACTGCATCTCCCCGCATGCCCTGGGTGCCTGTCATGGGGCTCTGGGGTCCAGACAGCTCATGGCCTGATGGCCGGCCCCTGCCGGCTGGGTTGATCCTGCTGCCGGAGAAGGGTCTGCCCACCCTGGGCCTCTGTCCGCCTGCAGGGCCACCTCCTGAGAGGCAGGTACGGCTGGAGGCCAAACTGAGGGAAGAGGGGAAGGGAGAGGAGGAGACCTTGGCTCATTGGGAATGCATCCCCAGTGGAGACAGGGATGGGCTGTGGCGGGCTCTTCTGCTTCCCCCTGTGAAACCAAAGTCATTACGTGAGAGGAGGGGGAGTCTGGACCCAGATTTGTTTGGGTTAGGATCTGGGCTGCCGTGGGAAGAGGCCTCAGCTGAGGTGGAGTTTGGGCTCAAAAAAAAAGTACCTCAGTTTCTTCATTTTAATGATCTTTCTTTCACAAGGTGCCCAGGAATATTGTGCTCATTAGTGGGGATGAAGGAGCACGGGGAGCCGTGACCCCCCAGCCACCTGCTACTTACTAGCCAGAGAGCTTTTGGCAAGTTACTTAACCTCCTTGAGCCCTCTTTGTAAAATGGGGATAATAATGGCCCCACATGGGGTTGTCTTGAGGATTACATGAGCTGAGGTGGGTAAAGTGTTTAACACGGGGCCAGGGCACTTAACATGTGCCTCCCAAATTACTGCTGATAAGATTAGTGAAGAGCAGCTGGTGGTGGCGGCCGGTCCCAGCAGGCTGAGCTGCCTGGGTTCCAAGTCACAGCTCAGGCGCCCTGCCAGGCTGACGCGAAACGCCCCACTTCTCTGTCCTTTCAGACACAAGGCTTGGAGGTCTGGGGGGAGACTCAGCAGGCATTCGGAGTGCAAGGTCTCTTTGCTTTCTGGGTCATAGTGGTGGAGTAGTGGTGGAGAGGCAGGAGAGGGCAGTACTTGTCGTCTGGAGTGCGGGTCTGGCCGGAAACCAACACAACACCAGAAGTCTCTAGAGCCCTGGGAGGAAGCAGAGGGGCCCTGGCCCTCCTAGGGGATGAGGGCTGTCCTCAGAGGCCAGCCCATGGGAGTCAGCATAGCCGCACAGCCTGCCTTCAGAGGCTCCAGAGGGATGACATCGGGAGTCAGGGATTCAAGGAGCTTGGGATGGGAAAGAGAACAGAGCCCTGAACCAGGTGTTGCAGCAGACAAAGTCCTAGATGCAGGAGGACATCACATTTGGACGGGGTGGTCCCCATCTAGTCCCATTCTGGTCAGGAGAACAGATGTGCAGGGAAGTGCTGGGACTCTCGAGGCCTCTGAGTGAGGGCCTGAGTCCAGGAGGCCATCTGGATCCTTTCCACCTCTGACGGGTGAGGGTGTCCCTTCGGACAGTGGGGCAGCCTCAGCAGGACGGAAGCCAGGAGCCAGAGAGATGAGTGTGCATGTGCATGTGTGTAGAAGAAAGGTGCATGCCCTAACCCCCCCCGCCCCCCATGCTTGCTCCTAGGAGAAAATCTTAGCATCTAAAAACCTGTGGGAGACCCCAGGGTTAGGAAAGTTGCTGGATCGGGGTTCTGTTCTGTTCTAAGGCAGCGTGAGTCTGGTGGTCTCAGCTCTGCACTCACTGCTGCCGTCTGGTTGGTGGTTCTCCCTCTCACCCTCCTTGCCCAGCCCGTTCAGCCTCTCAGGGCCTCTGCAAAGAGCCCAGGGCTGCTGGCCCTCTTTGTAGGTGATTGCTTGGATGCAGTCATTCCTCTGTCTGCAGGGACTGGACCGAGGCCTGGTGTTTTCTTTTAGTTTTAGATTTTTTTTTGTTTGTTTTTTAAAATGAGCGCAGTTGTGGGCCTACCTGGACAGTGTTGGAGTGGCCTCTGGGAGGGACTGAGCACCTTGTTGTGAAGGTATACAAGCCCAGGCTACCATTCCTGGTGAGGGTGATACAGCTGGGAAGCTGGATTATGGCCAGTCTTCCTTCCCATCTCCAAGAGGCAGTGGTCTTTAGTGTGCCTTTTGTTAGAGATAATCCCCCCTCATATAAGAACCTTATTTATGTAATATTATATATGCATGTGCCAAAAATTTTATTTAACTCATTAATTAAGTGAGGGAGCTGGTAAGATTAACAGTCAGTTTGAAGGAGAAATCACATAAATCTATATGGAGTAAAGGAATGTGGAGATTGGCTTTTTTTTCAGTGGGAAAGGAGATAGTTGGGCTCCATTCAGATATGCACAGTGAGGCACGTCCATAGGCAAGAAGTATCACATTAACTCTACAACTTAGTTGTAAAGCCACTCAAAGGTAATGAAAGCCTAGAATCAGATCATTGGAAGAGCGTTCTCTAAACATCGTATTGCTTTTCACCAGAGACCCCCAGAATCTTTTTTTGCTTATTCCAAAAAAGATTTCCTTCCACTTCTCATCTTTCTGGCACAGCTCACTTTTAATAAATAGGATCCAGACAGGGAATCCAAGGAGCAAATCTCTTATGTGAAAAATGGAGTCTGTGGGTTAGGTTATCTCCCAGGTGCCCTGACTAAAGGTCAGCCACTGTGGGAGGCATCCTGGGGGCACTGGCTGCCCTCCTAGTGATGGATGGTTGGCTCAGGCCCTTAGGTCGTGTCTGCTGCCCCAAGAGCCAGGGTGTCAGCAAAGCTGCTTTAGCTCCGTGGCCACCTCTGCAGACCCATCAGGAGCCACATTCAAAACTGAATCTGGCTGTTTTCTCCCAGGACCAAATCCTGCCCACACCCCAGACTTTTCTTCTGTTTTCTGCCATCTCAGCTGAAGGCCCTGCCATCCACCCAGCAGCCAAATCCAGGAAGGTGGGCACATCTGGGTTCCAAGCATGCCCTCAGATCCTCCGTAATCAGCAGAATGCCAACTTGTCGCTTCTCAAAGAAACATCTCATCAATCGGGAGATCCTTAAAGCTTCATTCTCTGGGACAACCAATGTGACAGATTTCAGTGTCCTTCTCCCTTTTGTTCTTCTGCACGATTCCTGGGGCTCCCCTTGTTTGTAACGTGTGCATTTGAGTCTTCAAGCATAATTGCATTTTGAAGTGAGTTTACCTCCCCTCCGGGTGGATCTCCCTGGGGTTCCTGGAAGCGGCAGAGGGTGGACAGATTTGGTCATGGACCTGCCCCGGCAGCGAGCCAGGAACCGAGTGCCATTGCCTCTGTAAGATGGGGATAGTTCTTCCAAGCCACGGCTTGGGTGGTAGTGCTGACGTTCTCAAGGTGTGGTCCCTAGACCAGCTGCTGCAGCATCAGCGGAGAACTTGTCCAAAGTGCAAATTCTGTGGTCCCACTCCAGGCCTCTAGAGTCAGAAGCTGTGACATGGAGCCCAGTCATCTCTTTTTAACCAGTCCTTAAGAGATTCTAATTTGCATGCTCAAATTGCATGAGGGTAGAGTCAGGATAGACTAGCCACAATAGCAAAGCATCCCCCAAACTTTGGTGGCTTTGAGAAAATAATTCTAGGTCTTTGGAGTTGGTTCTGGTCAGCTGGTGGTTAGGGAAGGAGGGGAGGGGAAGTCTTAGGAACAAAGCCTGGGTCGCCACGCTCCCATTCCATTGGCCGGAACATAGAAGCTACACTGAATCACAAGAGGCCGGCAAAGGCCTAGCTGCATGCCCGGGAAGGAGAGGAGAGGTCCAATCTTGGAGGACACCAGTGGTCTGTGTCCCAAGTCCGCTAGTTTAAGGAGGTGAAGATGGGAACTGGATTCACTGTCTTCTGGAATCTCCCTCTGCAAGTTGCTGAGGGCCAGTCTGCAGGGCTGGTTTGCCTAGCCTGTGGTCTCTGCTCAGCCACCTCATGTCTCCACGGAGCGGCTGGAGGCGCTGGGCACCTCCCTGTGCTGGGTGGGGGTGTGGACTCCACAGGGCCAGGGACTGGTCTGCGAGCAGGTCAGGGGGCGTGTGGCACACTGAACTCCTTTCAGTGCCCTCCAGGTTAGCCACTGGGGAGATGCTGGCACAGCTCCATGGCTCTGGAAGGACGGTCCAACTCAGAACAAGAGGGTGGGGCGAGTGGGCTGGAGATTGGGCTGGGGTGGAGTGTGAGGGGAGGGTCCTGTCCCCCCCCTCCTACCCCCCAACATGATGGGTTTAAGACCTGGATCCACTAGCAGCTGTTTGGCCTTGACAATAAAGCTGACCTTGGGGTAACAGAATCTCTGGCTTCATAATCTTGTGCTGAGAATTAAATGAGATAAAAGAAGAAAGCCCTAGGCACAGTGCCGGCTTTCACACAGTGGGCATGTAAGAGATATTAGCAGCTCTTCCCTGGTTGCTCCTTCAAGGAGGGCAGGGTTCCCCTGGTGCCCGGAACCCGGCCTGCAGGGCTGGGCTCACTTGAATTCTGCGCTGCTTGCTAGGCGAGGGCCCTGCCTCTCTCGACAGGTCAGAACCGTCTTGGGGGCCTGGCAGGGCTGGGCCTGTGGTGTGGACGTGACCGTGTCTGCAGCTGCGAGGCGCCGTAGGCAGTTCTCACAGGCTGTGTGGTCCTCAGCAGGGCCTCAGAGAGGACCTTGGGGGCCTTCGTGGGCAGCTGCCCATGGTGGAGGCCTCTTTGCCATCTCGGGCTCCAAGGTCGCCTTCTGCTCTTTGAGTTAATAAGAGTCAGTCTTGGGTTGAGACTTAGCCAATCTGTTCTATTTGGGCTGAGTGGCTTTGTTCCAGGGGAATTCGGATGGAGCAGAGTGTTTTCTAAGTAGCAGGACAAGGGCTCTAGGAGAGAATTGGGGGGCGGGAGTGCAGGCAAGTGTCAGTCGTCTGTGTCAGATGGAGCGTGAGGAGATGGCAACTGGCTCAATACTTCCTCCACCTGAGGACCCAGAGCTTCCTCGCCCACCAGCTGTGTGCAGGCACGAAGGCCTCACGTCCTCCAGAAGCTTCCTCTTCCTTTGCTATGTCACCGGCCTCCTGGAGGGAGACAGAGGGTTAGGACTGGGCCAGCAAGGAGGTAGGATGGCTGCCTTCAGAGAGAGACCTGGGGTCTGGGAGGACTTCCTGTGAGAAATGGAGCCTCAGGAGCCCTTCGAGATGCTTCCCCTTTCTGGTGTCCTATCCTGCCCACCTCTGAAGCATCCTTGGCAAGACAAATGGAGGGAGAGCCAAGCCACTGGGGTGGTCAGGGTGCATGGGTGGCGGTGACCTTAGCTCAAGTAAGGTTATTGGTTCCTAGGGCAGGGAGGGACAGTGCGACATTCCTAGACAGAGAGGGAGCAGGGCCTTGTGGGGCCACGATGGGGCCTCACAGTAGCGGGGTGTTCCCTCCACAGCGCCTCTGCTGCCCTCTGCATGTCGGCCCTGCTCTCCTGCTGCATGCAGACCTTCTACCCTGTGGGGAAACAGGAGGGTCAGGGGCAGTTAGGACTGTGGAAGAACATCAGCCGGTTTCTCCCAGTGCGGGCATGTCTCTCCCTGGCCCGAGTCGCGCTGTGTCTGGGGAAGCCCTCTGGGCAGATGGAACTAGCTACCGGAGCTCACCACCCCCACCTAGCATTTTGATTCACCAAGTTAGTGAGGGACCAGGTACCAGACTGAGGAGCAGGAAACAGAGCTCACACTGGCCCCTGCTATGGGCCTGGCCGACTCTGACATCCCTCACCTTACCTGTTTAATGCTGGTGGAAGCCCTGTGCGTGCCCCGCTTACTTCCGCGTGTACAGAAGAGGAGGGGGAGTCCTGAAGTGCAGGCAGGGCTGGCTGCAGCCCTGAGCTCTGCCCTGTTACCATAAACGTGTTATTTGTCCTGTTGTTTTTTTGTTTACATATGTCAAAGGTCAGCGTGGGTGTCCTTGCCCACACTGGTACTTGGATCATGCCACTTCCGTGGTGGGGAGAGCTCTAAGCCCTTCCCGTGATTTCTGCTCATGCCAGGGACCTACACTCCCGTGTGCCTCCAACTCCCGGGCCCCTTAGTAATCTCTGTTTTGTCCCTCCTCTGTCCTGGCAGAATTGATTAAAGATTAAGGCTTTTTGGAGCCATTGTTTATTTTCCCCATAACTAAGAAATCTTCTCATAGCAAGCCTTTTGGGAATTAAATCATTTTGGTGAAGATTTGGAACAGGGTGGTCCTTGGCCTTGGGTTATATGGCCATCTGTCATTTCTCTGTCTCTCCTTCCCCTGCTGTCTCTGCCACTCTGGAACCTGATGTCCGGCCTGTGTTACGAGGAGCTATTCAGTTCACCCCAGTGTGGCCTCCCAAATGGGCATATCCAGACCTAGCAAGTTTTCCAGAAAAACAGGCTTTTTCTTTTATTTATTTACTTATTTTTAAAAGACTATTTATTCTAAGGAGAGAGCAGGAATGGGGAGGAGAAGGAGAAGCAGACTCCCCACAGAGCAGGGAGCCTGATGTGGGGCTCTATCCCCGGACCCTGGGATCATGACCTGAGCTGAAGTTAGATGCTTAACTTACTGAGCCACCTAGGTGCCTCAACCCTTTCCTTTTAATTGGACCTGCTTAGTCTCCTTCAAAGGCAGTAGGGGCTAAATTATTCTTTTCCTCATTCATATAGCTGAGACCTTACTACACATAATATTTTATAAGCTGCTTTCTGTCTTAGCAGTACATAACGAGGACCCTTTTATGTCAACAAATGTTCTTCTCAACAGCAGCTCTAAGGGCCGTAGAGCATTTTATCCTATAGACCTGCCATGATTGACTAATCTAAACCTCATATATCAAATCCATCAGTTACTTTGAAATATCTGCTCTCCTGACTAATACTGCAGAGACCCCAGAGTTCATGGCCACTGACAGGTGTCCTGTTGGATCACAGGTGACAGACAAGGGTCCAGCTAACTGTTTCTGGTCTGTTTATTGAACGAATGTTCATCCTTTACCACCTAATATTAACTGACATTTTGACCATGTACTAAATAATTACGTATATGTCTGGATCTGTGTCTGGGGTTTCTCAGTTCCATCTGCCTGTTCTTCTGTGGGAACTGAAATGTTTGTTTTATAAAGTTTGAATTGGGCAATACAGAGTTCCATATTCCTTAGTGTTTTGTTGTTCTCATCTATTCATTTTTTTGTTGAACTTGGCAATCATTTTATCAAGCTTCTTCTCCACTTCCCAATTGATTTTCAGGTTTGGCCTGAAATTGCATTGCATGTATACATTAATTTGATATTGTATTAGTTATACATTGCTGTATAACAAATTATCCTGAAGTTTGACAGCTTAAATCAACACATATATATCTCATACCCTTGCTAGGGTCAGGAATCTAGGCACGGCTTAGCTGGACGATTCTGGGAGGTTACAGAGCAACTGCAGCCTTACTTGACCAGATCTCTGTTGACCTCACTCACGTGACTGCTGCCAGGAGACATCAGTTCCTCACCTCGTCGGGCTCACATGGCTTCCCCAAAGTGATGAGAGAAAGGGAACCCAAAGGGAGAAGCAGAAAGCCTTTTATGCTCTAACTGCAAAAATGACAGATTGCCAACTCAAGTTTTCTATTGATGGCACAGAACAACCCTGACACATGAGGGGGGGGGGTCACAAATACCAGGAAGTGGGGAATCATGGGAAGCCACACTGGATGACATCCAGCCACACTGGATATCAGTCCACCTCGATTAGACATTTTCTGGCATTAGATCTTTCTGATTGTGAAGGTGGTATGTTCCTACGCTGCCTGAAATCCCAGGCAGGTTCTCAGTGTGAGATTTACTTTTTTCATACAGGTCCCCACATCATTTGCCAAATGTATTCCCAGTATTTTGGATCTGGTTCTTACTGTGATTGGGATGTTTTTCACGTATTTTATATGTAGTTGTTGTACTCATCAGGGACACGTTGATTTTCATGGCCATGATCTTTTAGGGTAGCTTAACTGCTAACAAGGCAGAAATGACTCTAGACTTTCTATCCTTCTTTTTTTTTTTCTTTTAAGATTTTATTTACTTATTTGATAGAGAGAGAGACAGTGAGAGAAGGAATACAAGTAGAAGGAGTGACACAGGGAGAAGCAAGCTTCCTGCCGAGCAGGGAGCCCCACGTGGCACTCAATCCCAGGACTCCAGGATCATGACCTGAGCTGAAGGCAGAGCTTAATGACTGAGCCACCCAGGTGCCCCACAACTCTAGACTTTCACTGAGCCCTCGGATTGCAAAACAGACCAGGTGAGATCCTTTTTTTTTTTTTTTTTTTAAGATTTTATTTATTTGTTTGACAGAGACAGCGAGAGAGGGAACACAAGCAGGGGGAGTGGAAGGGGGAGAAACAGGCTTCCCACTGAGCAGGGATCCTGATTCTGGGCTCCATCCCAGGACCCTGGGATCATGACCTGAGCCGAAGGCAGATGCCCAATGACTGAGCCACCCAGGAAGTAGCGATCCTTACACGGTGGCTGCACCCAGGCTTTCCTGAGGCCAAGATGATGTGGTTCTCTGGCGGACACTTGACTCAGCCTACTTCAGTCCTGTGTATTCTGTATCTTACTGTATAAAACAATCCAGAATTTCCCATAGTGTTTTCCCTTCCCTTTCCAAGAAGAAAGCCAGAAGCTGTGTGTGTTCCACATTTGTCCATTGTCTACACAAAAGTAATCATAGACAAATTCAAATAATGGATTACACTGTGCACAGTATTCCGTGGGTTACCTTTCTTTTATCTTCTCCTTTTATCTGCTGTGGCTATCTTCCCTTGCCAAAGCAGACAGTTCCACCCATCCTTTGTGACCAGTGTAGTGCTCCATAGGGAGCAGCCCCTCAGCCCACAGAGGGCCATGCAGGTGGTCTCCAGTCCCTTGCACAGCGTTGCTTGCACGTACTCCCGCCCCAGGAGAAATTGCATTAACGTGCAGAATTAAACAAATCACACTGCCAGTGACAAATGAAAACAAAATAAGGGCAGTTGAAAAGCGGCAGACAACCACCTGCAGACCCAGGGGTCCCCTCGCCTCGTTTTTGTTGCCGGTACTGCTTTTGTCTGCGTGGCCTCTGCCCCTGGGGTCGCGGCCACTGACAGCCACCGGCGGACACCGGATCCCGGCCGCTTGGCGCTGGGACGGGAGACAGGGGCATCCCCCTCCCATAGTGGCGCCACCTCTCTCGCCTGGGCTCCCGGCGGCCGGCTTCTAGGCTCCCCGGGGTGTCCAAACCCGCCGCCAGGGGGCGACCTAGGCCGGGCCGCGCGACCTCCTTGCGGGCGGGAAGTGGCGCAGAGCCGGCAGAGCGGCTCCCACCTGCCCCGGGCGAGCGCGTCTTTCCGGAAAGTGGACCCGGCGGCGTCCCGGCTATGCTCGGCCGGCGGCTCGACCTCCGGCCCCACCGACTTGGGATTGCCCAGGAGCACCGTGCCCCCTGTGGTACGAATCCGGGCGCTAGCGGAGGTCGTTCCTTCCGGCCGCCACCCCCCCTCTCTGGCAGAGTGGCGACCGCGAGTGCCATCCGCATCACCCCTCCGTCTGTACTCTCCGGGCTTTCTCCCCATACACTTCTCTCCCACCCCCCTTCCCCGCCCCGAGAAGGCTGGCGGCAGGAGACTGGGCTCCCTTCGTGTCCTGTTGCCCTCATCTCTGCTCTGGACTCCGTTCTCCCACCCAGCTACACTGGGGCGCGGAGAGCTGTGCCCGGGCCCTGGGCCCGAGGCAAGAAAAGGCCTCGCTGGAAGAAACAGGGAACCAGCACACAAGTGGAAGAGTCGCCGAAATGTCTGAGCTGGGAGGACAGAGGAGAGGGTGGAGTGGGGCGTCCAGCGTCACCGCTTGGGTGGCCTGAGCTTCTGAGTGGAGGCTGCAAGGTGTCCGCCACATTGCAGCAAGCTAGCTAGACCAAGGGGAGGGGCAGCATGGCCCTCCACACTTGTTTCTGACCCTCCTCCCAACAGCTTCATTGTTCTCCTGTCCTGTGCTAACCTAGCAGCGGGAGGGTCCAGTTACACCTGCGGTCCATCACCCCTGGGAGTCTGAGCCACCTTTGGCCCCCACGCGGAGAGAAGGGACACGAAGATCACCAATCCTACCAGGCTGCAGTGCCCAGGCCCATTCAGCTGTTTTCTCCTGGTTGGATTACATTTTTACACCATCGAAAGATTCACAGTTAACAGTGGAGGTCAAATTTGAAAGTTGGGTAGCATCCTAAGACGGCAGCTTAAGGATTGGGTAGCTGTGGGCAGGTTACTTACCTTCTGGAGCCCAGATGCCCTGTCGGCGTGCAGGGACAGCTGTGAGTACCTCTGAGCACCTCTGAGACCCGGTCCTACCGATCTGAAAGCAGCATCCCTCTCTGTCCCAGGTGCTTCCAGTTCGGGGCACAGAGACACCAGGTCATTCTGTCTGGTGATCTCCAGACACCTGCAAGCAACAACCAAGAGAGGCACTGCAACAACCAAAACTGTGCTCTGGAGGGTTAGTCTGTCAGGACATGTTTGGCTTTAGGAAGTCCCGGTAGGGAGAGGAGAGAGGAAGTCAGCCACCTTTGTGTCCTTGAATTCCGTTCATGGTAAAGCCCCTTCCTGGTCCCTACTGATTCTATTTTGTTTCCTTTCTGGGAGCTAACAGTGAGAGGGCAGAGTCTTAAAAGCATTACCTCAGGATGCCCAATTTCCTGGAAAAGAAGGAGGTTGGCAAGGCGGCAGCAGGTTGAGGGAGAGGAGCCTACAGACTCCTGGCTGGCCCCTCTCGTCTGTTTGAAGTGGGCTTAGAAGTCATGGAATGAGCCGGCAGAACTGCCTTCTCCTCCTCTTACCCACGGAGAAGAGATCAGTTCCTGGCTGGCCCGGGCAGTGTCATCGATACGACTGGTGTCGTCGTTACCTTCCACTAACAGATCACTCGACACCTGTCCGCTGGGTCCGCACATTGCCCTGAAGAGCTGGAGGCTTTGACCCTCCCCATTGTCTCTGAACCCCAGGGGAGGCCCAGACAGGCACAGCTGGAATGTGGCAATTGGTGACCCAACAGAAGGACTAGATTGCTCCGGATGCCTGTCCCCCACCCCTCGCCGGGACCCGGCTGCCTCTTTGCTTCCTGCTCTCTGGCCCCTGTCGCTGTCCCAGGCAGAGGAGATGAGTTTGTCCCTGGCTGGGAGCAGAGGCAGTGTGACGATGCGACACAGACAAGGGACACCCCGAGTGACCCTGCAGTGAGGAGCCGGGGGTGAACAGTAGCCCGGGGTGTCCCCCCTGGCAGGGCTTCCCTGACTGGCTACTCTTCTGGGGGTGCGCCCCAGTGGACATCATGCTGCAGCAGATTCTGCATGATATGGATATCGACCCTGAACTCCTCGCTGAGCTCAGTGATGTGCAGAAACACATTCTCTTCTACAAAATGCGGGAGGAGCAGCTGAGGCGTTGGAGGGAGCGTGAAGCTTGGGAGGCCCTGGCCCAGGCGGAGGGCCTCATGCCCCCGAAAGTCAAGCAAGGTATGTGGCTGGGAGTCACAAAGGGGTTGATCCCTGGCCTCCCAGGAGGTGGAAAATTGATTGCTACCAGGCTTTTTTTTTTTTTTTTTTTTAAGATTTTATTTATTTATTTGACAGACACAGCAAGAGAGGGAACACAAGCAGGGGGCGTGGGAGAGGGAGAAGCAGGCTTCTCACAGAGCAGGGAGCCTGATGCAGGGCTCGATCCCAGGACCCTGGGATCATTACCTGAGCCACAGAGCATGAGTGTGGTGAGAGCTGGGGACTTGAAATCCTTGTACCGTGAGGATCTGACCCCATTAGCCCAGCCCCTAAGTTTTGACCAGTTCTGTAAGGCTCTAAGGCTGCAGGTGGGGGGTGGTGGGGGGTGGTCCTGATGGGGTGAAGGAATGGGGACTTGCCTGGCCTTTTTGTGGGAGGCCCAAATTCTGGGAAGACATTGTTGGAATCTCTGATTGGGCTCAGACACAGGTGACAATTGCTTGGTAAGGGAGAGGGCATGTTCTTGACCTTCACCAGTGGTTCTAGGATGGAGGGCTGGCGTGCAGTGAGGACATGCTTGTCCTTCCCTTATGCATGCCTGCACTGTGGTTCTCAGCTAGCGCCTGCACAGAGCGCCCAGCCGCTCCTCACTATTTGTGGGTGAGAGGAAGCCTGGGGCTGTGCCCCAGGAATCTAGAGAGAGGGTGCCAGGGAATGTCCTACACTGAGAATGACCAGCCCAGAATGGCAGTAGCAGGTGCAGAGAAGAAGCAGGGGCCTGCCTTTCTAGTGGTTTATATTTGCCCTGTGCCTGTGGGACGGTGTGTCAGGAATGAAGCTTTGCCTGGAGTAGTCGGGCCCTGGTGGCGGAGTCCAGGGCCTGCGGGGGATCGTACTTCCGGTGGCTGCTGCACTTGAGATATGCATAGCCTATTCATCTTCTGTCTCATTCAGTCCCCCCAACAACTTCCTCATGGCCTTCGTACTGTTGACCAGAGTGGAGTGTAGACTCGATCTGTTTAAAGTTTTCAATCCAGGACAAAGTCCTATATCTGGCCTGGGCTTGAGGTCCCCCTGGTGACCTAGCTCCTTTCTCCACTCCAGGCTCCCCCGTTGGACCATCCTGACCACATGCCACAGGCCACACTCACACCCATCTAGGCATGCTGGCTGGACATAGCCTCTCTCTTAGCATGAGTGGTTTTTTCCTATTGAGAATGTCCCCCTGCCTCCTCCAGGACTAGTCCCTGCCCCCTGGAGTCTTTGGAGGATGCACCTGGTGCAGGAAGAACTTGCTTCTCTGCAGGTGCTTGGCATGTAGCAACCCCTCCTCTCGCCCCCACACCATCTCTTATTTATCATCTGCTTGCCCAGCTCTCCCAGAGGTCTCAGAGCCACTGGAGCCTAAGACCATTCTCTATCCTGTCTTCCATCCTTTGCTCTAGCGCAGAGCCAGCAGATGTTATAAGTCCGTTTTGAATGAGACCCACAACTGGACCCCAAGCGGGAGAGCTCCAACTGGCTGTGCGTGGCTGGTGCCCAGGCTGGGGACTTCCGGGTCCGGCTGTGCTGGCGGCTGTATCCCCAGCTGGTGAAAATGACAGGCTGGCTTTCCAGCCCTGCCCGGCCTCAGCCCTGGGGCCTCCCACTGTCTGTGTGGCAGCTCTTCTGGGAGGAAGACAGATGCCCCCAAATTTAACTGCAAAAACATTTTTATGGCAATTTGTCACACACTGACATCTACATTTTCATGTGTAAATTATACATTGAACTCATTTGGATTTCTGGTGCAGAAGACTCTTTTCCGGGTAATTAATTGTCTGATTTATAAAGAACAGGAAAGAAGAGGAAACACACTGAAGAATGTGTGCCTTCCAGGTCAGGGTCTCGTTCAGATCTCAGCTCTTGGCTTCAGTCCTGCTGGTGGAAGTGTGTGAGTGGAACACGGGGAAGCCTGGGAGGCTGGCTTGGCAGAGCTCTTGCTGCAGGGTCTGGGATACACCGTGTACTTTGCCCCTGTTTCACATGGGGGAGCTGTGACCCACAAAGGGACTCAATCCACCTAAAGTCACCTAATGCTAAGAAGTGGAGAAGGGAAGCACATCCGTGACTTTGACTTTGGGTCTGGTGACTATGGTTTTCTACTGTTCCGCTTCTGAACACGCTTTAATTCCACAAGTGATCTATGCATGCACTCACTCGTTCATTCCTTCACTTATTCCTTCCCTTGTGCAACATCGCTAAGTGCTGACTTAAGTGAATTGGACAGAGCCCTGGCCCTTGAGACAGTGGGACATAGCTGACTAGAGTGTTGGGAGCAGGGCTTGGCTCACAGCAGCCTCATGGTGGCTCAGGGCAAGAGTAAATGGAGACATGCTTTATTGGCTGGATCCTTTCTCTTCCTTGCCTTCACCACCCCCATCCCATTCTTAGTACATCTGGAAAGAAGCATCAGCCGTGCTTTTGCCGAGGTGTATGCCAGCCCCCTGGATCCCTGAGCACAACCTATTCAGTCCTGGTGAGTCTGGAATGATACTTTGCCTCCTCCTGCCCATTGCCCCAGTCCTGTCTTGTCCCCTAAGGCCTCCCTTCCAGTGTCTCTTTTCTGGGGACATTTCCCAGCTCCTAGCAGACCTTTTTGTCCCGAGGGCCCCTGTAGGGTGGGGCAGGGCACAGTAGCCCTATGCACTAGAGAACTTTCCTGCCACCCAGTTGTTCCTGGGGAGGATAGTAGTAAGCACTGGTGATACGGATCATCCTGGTTTTCAGCAGCTTGGGAGTTTTATGGATCCTCGAACACACTTTTGGGGGCCACACAGAAATGGGCTAGGGTAAAGATGACAGTTCATGGCTGGGCACGCATCACTCCCCTGGCCACACAGGCACATCTTTCTTGTTTTCACCTTACACTTAGTGAGAATATTCTGATGTCCTACCCTGCTGTAGAAGATACGGAGCCTCAGCTTTTCCTCAGTTTTCCCACCCACCATCATGTTTGCTGCGTTGTCACCCATCTGACGAGACTGGGCGTCTGATGGCATCCGTGCTGTTATGCTGAGCTCTGGGAAGGCCTGCCCTAACACCATGTTCCTGTTGCATTGGAGCCAAGCCCCTCCAACTTGACCATGACCTTCACGTTGTCTTCCCCTGTTAGTGCCCTTTCTCCACAAAGCCGCATGCCACCTGTCAGGAGCTGTAGAACCTCACAACCTCCGGCCCTCTGTGCTTGCTCAGTCATCCCTGCTTCTTGAGTGCGGACCTAGGTGCTGTCTGGGACGGGGACTCAGAGGACATGTTCACACAGCCACCAGACCCAGGAAGCTTCCCCACCTGGACCTGTCCATTCCACCATGACCCACACTTTCTGTCAGCGTTCAAGTGGTTCCTCCATGACCACCTCTGTATCCCTCTGGACGTCCTTTGCCTGGGAGCCAGACATCTTTCCACACCCTCCTTCCTGGCTGACACCGGCGAACCAAGCCTGCACACTCACGGCAGTGGCTCCTCTCACCCACAGGCCACAGCTCTGTGCCGGAACACCCACATCTTCCTGTGTAGGCTCGCTGGCCTGCCCCTTAGTCCAGCCTGTGGGGTGCTCTGAGTCCCACTGAGCTCTGGCCCCTCCGCCTCCATCCTCCACAGCTGGGATGGTCCTAGGCCCACCTCTCTCTGTTGGCTTTGCCTGGCAGCGACCAGAAGCAGCCCTAAGACACCTTCCTTAGCATCCTCTCGGTGACTCAGGATTCAGCCACTCCTGCGGCCTATCTGGCCTTGTGCCGCAGATGGGCCCGTTCCACACCCCAGTGACAGCTGTGTGACATGCTCCTTTTCATGGAGCATCTGCCTTCTCTCTGTTTCCTGGGAGCCATCCAGTAACCATGGAAACATTGCCTGCTGGGTCAGGGGCCCTCCTAGCCTCCGTGTCCGCCCGCCTCCCTCCATGCCTAGAACCCTGTACTTGCGCACGCTCCTAGTGTGGCCATGTCTCCCCGCGTCGCGCTCACTCGCTCACTCGCTGCGACCCTTTCTGAACACAGCAGCCAAAGAAACTTTGTAACACATGGATGAGCTCATTCATCTCCCCACCTCAGTGGCTTCCATTGTATTCAGAGGAAACAGGATGCTTCCCAGCTGGCTGCGCCCCTTCTCCAACCTACACTCCACCCATCCGTGTCCATCTGTGGGGAAAGCACTCTCCCCAAACCCTCATGGGGCTGAGTCCTTCCCTGACCACTCACCCTCCACGAGTCCCATCCCCGTCTCTCTCTTATCACACCCTACTGAACTCTCTTTACAGAACCTTCTACAGCAACAGCATCTTTTTAACAAAATTGTGGTGAGATACACACAACATAAAATTTACCATTTTAAGCACTTTAGAGTGTTTATTTCAGTGACAGTACATTCAAAATGTTGTGTAGGGCAACCTGGGTGGCTCAGTTGGTAAAGTGTCTGACTCTTGATGTCTGCTCAGGTCACCATCTCAGGGTTCTGAGACCTAGCCCCGCCTATGACTCCAGCTTGATTAATAAATCAATCAGCTCTGATTGATAAATACATAAAATCTAAAACATTTTTTTTTTTTTTTGGTGCAACCACCACCACCACCATTTTCAGCCTGGAAAGGAAACCTTTTACCCATTAAGCACTCACTCCCCACTCCCTACCTCTCCCTCAGCCCTTGGCAACAGGGTAGGTCTGTGTTCAGTCTCTGTGGATTTGCTGCCTTTTTTTTTTTAATGTGCCTGTTTGCTTGTTTGTGGTCTGTCTCCTCCATTAGCCTGAAAGTACCATGAGGCCACGAGCCCGAGAGCACCGCGGCTCTGTACCAGCATCTGGATGTCTGGATGCAGGGGGGTGGGGGGGTGAGCAGCTTGTACACGTGTGCTGTGGTGCAGGAGCTGGACCCGAGGGACGAGTAGTAGTGGGTTAAGTGAACTGCCGTGGGCTCTGCAGCAGGACCCTTCCTCTAGACCCGGAAAATCTGCCCCCCAAGTATCAGAGTCACAGCACACTTGTGTCGGGGGATGGGTTATCAAAGCTGAACTACAGCCTCCAACAAGTAAGTCGTGGCGATTCTGTTAGCTTTTCACTCAGACCTACACCTCATTACAGTTTCCTTCCTTATTTTAGGATTTTGACTTGGATGTAAGCTTGAGCAATAGGACTTTTCCCCATACCTCTTTTTTAAAAAAAATATTTTATTTATTTATTTGAAAGGGGGGGAAGGAGAGGGAGAATCAGACTCCCCACTGAGCACAGAACCTGATGCGGGCTCCACCCCAGGACCAGGAGACCATGGCCCCACCAAAGGCAGAGGTTTAACCCATGGAGTCACCAGGTGCCCCTCCCTTACATCTTCTTAGTGTATATAGATACACACACACACACACACACACACACACATATGACTTTATTTACTTGAGAGAGAGAGTGAGAGAGGACATGTCTGATGCTGATGCGGGACTCGATCCCAGGACCCTGAGATCATGACCTGAGCTGAAGGCAGAGGCTTTAACCCACTGAGCCACCCAGGTGCCCCGAGAAATATAAGGATTTAAAAATATTTTTCTTCATGATTTTCTTGGTATAATCAAGAAATTTTAGATTGGTTTTTATTTACCTTATTTGATCTTTCAAGATTTACATCTTATGTTTATAGTAGTATGCTTATAATCAAATCATAATTACAATAATTACTAATAATTACTTGGGCATTAACTCCACTTTGTACTAGTGTCCTTACTCCCTACATTTTTTTTTTCTTTAAAGATTTTTATTTATTTATTTGACAGAGAGAAACACAGCCGGAGAGGGAACACAAGCAGAGGCACTGAGAGAGGGAGAAGCAGGCTTCCCGCCGAGCAGGGAGCCCGATATGGGGCTCGATCCCGGGTCTCCAGGATCATGACCTGAGCCAAAAGCAGTCGCTTAACCAACTGAGCCACCCAGGCGCCCCACTCCCTACAATTTTTGTTTGTTTATTTGTTTGGGTTTTTTTTCCCCCTCGAAGGGAAAAGTGATTAATGTTTTACCCCCCTTAGCATAAGTGATTTGGCCAGCCTGGCTGCACGTCCCTGACTGTGGGGACTCTCGGTGTGTCACACTTAAAAATCAAGGGAAACCCGTGCTTGACACTGTCTTCTGCTGCATCCGTGTTCTTGCCGACTCAGCATGCTGCGACACCATTGACCTTGGCATGCTGGCTTCTTCAACCTCCTTGAACATCAACAGTTTTTCAGCTGGGGTGATGTGGGAAGTCATGACTGCATAGGATCACGGTGGGTAAGGGGAGAGGATGCCCCGGATTTCTGGACCAGACTTGGAGCTGTTGTTCACAGCCCCTCTCCTGGCTACCAGGGACAGAGTGTCTAGGACAGGGCAGTGGGGGGAAGGGCTGGGGGAGACCACTGCCGGAATTTCCCCCTTGGTTTCACACAGTGCACGTCATTAGTGCCCCATTCCTTTTGTTAAGAAAATATTTCCTGTCAGTATGCAAATATTCAAGGAACAGTTCCAGGGAGGGGAATGTCTGATTTCGTTTCAGAGACTATATGTGATGAGGAGAGGAGTCTACTGCTGAGGCAGGGTGTCCAGACTCCTGTGGGGGACACTAAGTAGTGCCCGGTAGATGGGAAGTAAAAAGTCCCTTGTGTCAAGATAGTTGGTAAATTGGGGCTGAGTGTGGTCTGAGGGGTCAGTTAGGGTGGCAGAGGAGCAGTGGGGGTGGAAACCAGAAGTCAGGCAGGAAGGCATCAGGAGAAGTGTATCTGTGGTGACACAAGGCTGTCCTCCTGAGCGCAGAGGGCTGTCCTCGCACCCATGACTTGTAGATGGCCCATGTTGGGCCAAGCCCTATTCCTCTCCTTCCTTTCCTCCTTCTTGCCTCCCAACTCTGGCGGCAAATCCTCTGGGGACTGGCTCAGCCTTTCCTTGAGAGCTCCCCCACTAGACCTGTGGTGCCTGGGGACCAGCTGCCTCACGGCCTGGCCAACCTCAGTTTTTCTGGAGTCTCAGCCATAGGGGGATGGAGCCTTGCCTGTGTCTGCCAAACCGTCACTTCTTGTGTGGTTTATTTTTTAGGATAAACTGGAGGAAATTCAGTTATTTCGCTAACAGACTACTCTTGGTTCTTGGGCTGCCCATAAGCACCTTTCCTGTAGATTGGGCCAAGATGTGATATAGGGGTTGCAGGACTAGTCTATGGGGAATTGCTGGGGTCTGTGGATAGGTGGAGGCAAGGCTTTGTGTAGCCTGGGACCACCCTGTTTAGTGACTGTGTGGCTGGGCAAGGCAGTAGAACAAAGGCTCGGGGTCTCTGAGAGCCTCTGTGTGTGTGTGTACATGTGTGTGTACGTGTGTGTGTGTGTGTGTGTGTGTGTGTGTGTGTACACGTGTGTGAGTGGTATGTGTTTCGCTGGTACTTTGGGGCATAGGAATGGGGCCTGGGGCCAGACCCTTCCATTCCCCCTGCCTGGACTATGAGACCCAACATGGGCCTTCCGCCAGGAGGCTCTCTACCCAGCTTTGTGGACTTGACCAATGGGGCCCTAGTTTCCGGATTGTGAGCCTCATGTTCTGCCTCCATGTGGCAGACAGCAGGGTGGGACAGCTGTGCTGGTGAGTGAACTCCTGGGGATGATGTCATTTGCAATGGGGGAGGGCCTTCCGAGTGGCTGCTAGGAGCTAGGAGCTACAGAGCCAAGTTCCCAGCCAACGCTGCATGCCCAGAACTGGCTGTAGGAGCCTCTGGTTCCTTTGCAGCCTGCCACCTCGGCACCTTTTCCTTCCCGCCTCCCTCAAGCCCAGTGGTATGGTGCTGACTGAGGCAGTGCTGCCTGGCCAAGGGCACCGGGGTCCATGGCTCCCCATGTCTTGTGCCAGCACCTTTAGAAAGTGAAAAGCCCAATGTCACTAGTAAACCACACGCTGAATTAGAACAGCGAGATGGGCAAATATCAAAGAAGTTTGCAGGTTCCCAAAGAGCCTGGGCGCACTGGGATTGGGCAGGTAACAGGCGGAGAAGCAGAGAACTTGACCTTCTGGCTGATTCCCTGTCTTCTCCTGGCTGCTGCCAAAGCTCAAGGACTTTGAGTTTTCAGCTCTGGATGGAAGGCTGCCCTTCTCATCCATGTTGTAAGGGGGGGTGCCTAGTGAGCTGTGCTCAGGTTTAATTTCTCCCCCTTGCCACAGAGGTGACCATGCCTGCCACCTCGTTCCTTCCCTACCTCTCCACCTCTCTACTTCCCGATCCAGGTTGGAGGTCAGCAGGGGGCAGTTTCTGAGAAAGATCAGCAGCCCGTTATCTCCTGGCTCCCCGTAACTCGACCCCAGGTCTCAGCTCACTCCGGGTAGCTGTGTCGAGGTAACAGGTTGCAGACGTCTGCCTGTCCCCCAGCTCATCTCTCCGAGTGGCTGGCATTACTGCTTTCTAGGGTTTTCTCACATAAATATTAGCAAAGCTTCTTAGGGCTTTCCCATTTGGAACCAGATTTTGCATTTGACTTTGGGATCTAAATTATTTGGGTGGGCTTTTTCACACTGATTTCTACTATGTTCTTGCAAAATTACATGACTCTAGGCTTCAGGGGCATTTACTTTATTTATTTTTAAAGATTTATTTATTTTAGGGAGGGGCAGAGCGAGAGGAAGAGAGAGTCCCAAGCAGACTCCCTACTGAGCATGGAGCCCTCTGTGGGGCTCAACCTCACAACCCCGAGATCACCACCTGAGCTGAAACCAAGAGTCGGACGCTTAACTGACTGAGCCACCCAGGCACTCCTGGGGCCATTTATGTTTATCTTATCATTTCACTGATATATTCATTACTAGTCACCACAGCTGGGTTCTTGCAGCCAGACACTGTGAGATGCTGAAGATTTCGGAAGTTGGTCTGGGCCCCCGGTACCTGTGTACCCCTTCATTTTACCGATTAAGTTATTCTGTGTCTCACATGTTGTTCCAGATAAACATACTGGGCTCATAAGGAACACCAGTGAGACTGGGGTCCAGAGGTCTCGCGGGCACGTTGATGGGGCTGTGTCTGAACTGAGGCAAGGTGGAGCTGATGGTGGGTACTGCGGATTTCCCAGTAATAGTGACACTAAGTCCCAGCATACATGAGGCATTATGGTCTTGGCGGCGGATCGTGGATTTGTCCCTATTCTCCCAGGAGAGGGCAAGCCTTCTAAGAGGTTGTGTCATGGAGCGTGGGGAGCCAGGTGAGGAGCAATCTTACATTCACAAGGTTAAAGCGGGGGGCGCCTTAGTGTGACCTGACCCCAAGTCTGTTGCTGACCCGCAGCAAGGACAGTTCTGAAGACAACAGGAAACAGCTGGCATTATCGACGCAGTGCCTTCTGCCCCAATGCCACCCTTCACATCATTTGCATCATAGGTGGGTGTCAAGTGCACGGTCAGAGGGCCAGGGTTCAAATTTTGGCTCTGACTACCCCCTAACTGTGGCTGTCTTCCGCTTATTAATTTGACCTTAGCAAATTACTCAAGCCTTCCTGAGCCTCAGTTTCTTTTTGCCTTCACTGGGGATGAGGGTAACAGGATCTATATCCCAGATCTATGGGCAAGATTAAATGAGATGTTCCCAGTCGAGTCTGGTATGTTCAAGAACCTGATAAACATGAGCAAAAGCACATTTTTCCCCTAGTGGAGTTCTTTTCTGTCTGTTTTTCCCAGAAGATTAAAGTACACAGCTGAGAACAAAAAGCACTTATATTAAGAGAGCACACCACCAGGGCGAGGACAGCCACTTCCCTGCAGGATTTGTTGAAAGGCACCATTTCGTCAGAAGAGGCCCTACCCTTAGAAGCAAGTTATCTGTCTGTCTATATTTATTTTAAGGAATTGGCTCATGGGGGCTGGCGAGTCATCTGTAGGGCACACCAGCAGACTAGAAACTCAGGCAGGATTTCTGTTACAATCTGTAGGCAGAATTCCTTCTTCTTGGGGAGACCTCAGTTTTTACACTCCTAAGCCTTTTAACTGATTGGGTGAGGCCCACCTACATTAAGGAAAGTAATCTGCTTTTCTGAAGTCAACCAACTGTAAATGATGATCACATCTACAAAACATCTTCACGGCAACATCTAGACTAGTCTTCACCCAAACAATTGGGCACATGGCCTAGCTGTGTTGACATATGAAGTTAACCCTCACAGCTCATCACTGATTCTACCCACAGGTAGTAAGCACCTACTGTGTGTATCTACTGGGAGAGTTGCTTGAAGTCCTCCATCTGGCTGGTGTGGCCAGACCCTTTGGTAAAGGCATGCTGGGTAAGGATGCTTCCAAGCTACCTCCCTGAATTCAATATCGGCAAGTACATTCTGGGACCAGAAGGCTGCAGTCAGGACTGTTTTTCTCCTGCTTTCCTGTTGGTGTTTCTCTTGGCACACATGCTCCTGTTGGCCAGCTCCCAGTGCTATTCCTCTGCAGACCCAGACCTTCTAATACTATCCCAGATCTGAATCTAGATGGCCTTCCACTTCTAAGATCCTTTATCATCAAAGAACCCCACCCTTTCTGTCCCTCACTTTCAATTCCATTCAGTGGCTGTCTGATTGGCCCAGCTCTGGTTCACATCTATGAGTAGAGAAGTGGGGGGCATGGAGAAGGTAAGGCTCCTGCTTTTCAGAGTTATGAGCTGTGGAAGGCAGAGCTAGAAGGAAAGTTGGATATTATGGGTCAACTGCTTTAGGGTAAACCTTCTTGTCTAGGTCTACCCAGATTTTATCCAATTTAAAAGTGAAATTTCTGCATCTTGGGAATCTCCCCAATTCCAGGCAAATTGGGACTCTTCGTCATCCTATCTCTGGTATGCCTTTATTATTTGGAGGGAAATTATAAGATAAAAGGGGATGATATTTGCTTTCTCACTTGTTGACAGGTAGAGCATGGGCATTTATATGAGCTAAATAAAGTAAGGGTCCAGGTTCTGCATGCTGGGGGGGAAAAGCCCCTCTCCATTGAATTATTGTGACCCTCTTGTTGAAAAGCATTTGACCATATACATGTGGGTCTATTTCTGGACTCTGTTCTGTTTCACTTGCGCATATACCTACCCTTCCACAAATACCATACTACCTGTAGCTTCATAGTAAATCTTAAAACTATAGCTTTGTAGTAAATGTTGAATCTGAATTGTGTGAGTCACCCAGATGCCCCTTATGTTACATCTTTTTACAAAAAGCTTTAAAAATTTCTCATTATAAAATACTTGAACTTATAGGCAAAATAGAAAATAACATAATGAATATTCAGGGACCCCTAATATCTTTCTTTTTTAAGTCCCAGTATGGTTATATCAGTTTCAGAGGTGCAGTATAGTGATTCAGCACTGCCACACATCATCCCGTGCTCATCAGGACAAGAGCACTCCTTAATTTCCATCACCTATTTCCCCATCGCCCCAGCCACCTCCCTTCTGGTGACCATCAGTTTGTTCTCTAGAGTTAAGAGTTTGTTTCTTGGTTTCTCTCTCTCTCTCTCTCTCTCTCTCTCTCTCTCTCTCTCCTTTTTTCCCCCTTCCTTTGCTCATTTGTTTTTTTTTTTCTTAAATTCCACATATGAGTGAGGTCACATGGTATTTGTCTTTCTGTGACTGACTTATTTTGCTTAGCATTATATTGTCTAGTTCTGTCCATGTTGTTGCAAATGGCAAGATCTCATTCTTTCTTTTAATGGTTGAATAATGGGGCACCTGGATGGCTCAGATGGTTAAGCATCTGCCTTTGGCTCAAATCATGATCTGGTCCTGGGATCGAACCTCATGTTTGTCTCCTGGCTCAGTGGGCATTCTGCTTCTCCCTTTCCCTCTACCTCTCCCCCCCCTCCTTCTCTTTCTCTCTCAAATGAATAAATAAAATCTTTTTTAAAAGATTAAAAGAGAAATGATGGTTGAATAACATTCCTCCTTCATACCTCTCTTCTTTATCCCTTCATCTATTGATGGTTACCTGGGCTGTTTCCATAACTTGGCTATTGTAAATAATGCTGTTCTAAACATAGGGGTGCATGTATCCCTTTGAATTAGTATTCTTGGGTAAATACCCAGTAGTGCAATTGCTGGATCATAGGGTAGTTCTATATTTAACTTTTTGAGGGACCTCCACACTGTTGCCCACAGTGGCTGCACCAGCTTGCATCCCCACCAACAAGGCACGAGGGCTCCTATTTCTCCACTGTTGTTTCTTGTGTTTGTATCCATGATATCTTGATTAAATATTGACATTAGTGCCTTCTTTGCTTTTATTTAAACACTGCATATACAGTAGAGACCTACATTAAGGCCTTTCTGAAATTTTATTCCCCATCTCTCTCCCAATATGCAATCCTTATTAAATTCAATGCATATCATGCTTATATTCTTGCCATACTGTGATATATATTTTGTAGGCACTATGTTGCTTAATCATTATATGAATGACATTATGCTATATGCAACCTGAATTTAATTTTGTGGATCTGCATTTTTAAAAGGTGTATATTTATATTTTTCAAATGTATTTATTTTTCTTGCTATAGAGTATTACATCATGAAAACATATCATGATTTATTTGTCCGTTTTTATTTATTGGATATTTATGCTGTTTCCAACTTTTCATATTTTGAACAGGATTAAATTTGAATAATAGTTTCTCATTCAGTTTTCTCCAAGTACATGTGAAAGAGATTCTGTGAGTTATGTACCTGAAGTGCTATTCCTTAGTAATGATGTATAGAATTTTCAGTTTAACTGAATGTTACCAAAGATCTTCAAAGTGGTTGTATCAGTACCTTGTACCGTCAGCAATTTGTAACTATTACTGCTGCTCCATATTCTTTCCGACATTTGCCTCATCAGATTTTACAAGATTCTTTCCAATCTTGTAGGAGTGAAATGATTGTCCATTCTTGTTTTCATATGCTTCTGTCTAATTAGTGATAAAGTTAAGTCTCTTTAATATGTCAGTTTACTCTTCACGTTTCCTCTCCCATGAAATGTCTGTTCATATCAATAATCTGACAGCAATAAGCTAGAGGATCAGAAAATCCAGTCTCCTCGGACTTTTTTAGGTAGGGTTTATTTTCCACCTAAGCAAAAAATCTAGAAATGGGCAGATCTGAGCTGGGTTATTGGCTCTGTGATGTCATTAATGTTGCTGGTTCTTCTTTCATGATCTTAGATGCTGGCTTAGTATTTTGGGTCCCCAGGTGGTTCTTGTGTTTTTTAGCAACACATGAAGATAGGGGGAAGAAAGACTGGGTATTATTTGTATGAAGACGGCAAACATTTCTCACAACCCTCGCCTCTACCTTCTACCTATAATAACTGGCCAGAACTTTGTCACATGGCCCCCCTTCCCTGGAAGGCAGACAGAAAATGAGAATTTCAACCAAGCATATTTTGATTGAACTCTGCGCACTAAAAGCAAGGAAGCAGTGGAAGGAGGGTGGAGGGTTAGGGATCAGATGGCATTTGGGACAATATCTGTTGCCCTTTATTGATTTTATTGTATGACAAAATGGGGAGCATGCATAAAGCATTTCGCTGCATATTCAAGTATGATGAGTGTCTTCAGGAAAAGCACTGTGGGATTTCTTAAGTCATGTGCTACACTAGACTCTTTATTCCTAGAATGCCATTTTTTCCTTGAAAGAAGACTGACGGAGAAGCTATGTCTTTTGTAAGACTTGGGTATTTGAAAATGAATAAAGTGAATCTGTCACTTCAAGAAAAACAACTGATGGAATTTATTCCAAAATGATACAATCCCAGCTTTAAAAAAAAAAAATTAGAGTTTTGGGAAGACTTTTGTCACCAACAGTTTATTAAATTCCCAATACATAAAGGCTTTTCTCATGAGATTCATAGTGATATTAACAAACATGGTTTTCTGATTTTTAAAAAAGATTTTATTTATTGTTTGACAGAGAGAACACAAGCAGGGGGAGTGAGAGAGGGAGAAGCAGGCTTCCCACTGAGCAGGGAGGCCAATGCGGGGCTCGCTCCCTGGATTCCGGGATCATGACCTGAGCCGAAGGCAGATGCCTAACGACTGAGCCACCCAGGTGCCCCTATTTTCTATTATAAAATAAAATGCATGCACATTTGGAATATCTGCTTGGCTCAGTGAACCAGTATTTTCCAGGGACCCATGAATGATGTTGGAAGATCACGCTTTAATGTGTGATTCATTTGAAGCACAAAATAAACCAATGGATCTTTATTTTGCTTTGTGTTTTAAAATTTTAAACTTTTTATTTTGAAACAAATTTAAGCTTAGGGAAGAGTTGCAAAGTACTTCAGAGAATTCCCATATAGCCCTCACCCAGCTTCCCTGAATGGTAACATCTCATGTTACCTTGGTTCATTGATCACAATCAATGAGTTCTAAGATGACAAAGTACAATAAATTTATCGACACTTTTTCAGGCTCTATCACAACTACCTTTTAAGAACTGCCATTTGAGTTTCCCTGTAGTATCAAAGAAGGTTATCAATAAATGTCTAAAAAACTATGAATTTTTCTCTTTTCTCCTCTTTTCTAACTATGTGTCTGTATGAAGTGAAAAAAAATTTACATAGTTCAACTAAAATCACATATTGCAACAGAGTTAATGTAGAAGTGACATGAGAATCCAGCTGTTTTTTAAGGTGGACATCAAATAGATTTGCAAAAATACAGAATGCGGCCACTCTTCTGATTAAGTTTTTTTTGTTCCAGAATATATAGCCATTTTTCATAAAAATGCCATTTATGTTAGTAAGTAATGGATTTGCCATTATTTTAAACAAGCATTAATTTTTTTCTGGTTTTAATTTTGAATATGGTAAATATTAGTATATAGGACTCAAATAAATAAAATCATTTGAGTTACTTAATATTTTTAAAGAATGTAAAGGAATCCTGAGAGCAAATTACTGAAAAACAGCTTCTCTAAAGGATCCATTATACGTAATGGGTTAACTTTTTTTTTAAAGATTTTATTTATTTATTTGACAGAGAGAGAGAGATCACAAGAGGCAGAGAGGCAGGCAGAGAGAGAGGAGGAAGCAGGCTCACCGCTGAGTAGAGAGCCAGATGTGGGTCTCCATCCCAAGACCCTGAGATCATGACCTAAACCGAAGGCAGTGGCTTAATCCACTGAGTCACCCAGACGCCCATGGGTTAAATTTGTTACAATGCATTGAAGTTAGTACTATCTATGTACCATCTTTGGGAGAACTGAGAAAAATCATCATCCAAATTACGTTTTATAGGGCTTATGTTTCTCACAGGACCCCAGTAGGGAAAGCTTGTTCTAGACACTAATAAGTTAATAGATGTAAAATATATTGAACCGTGATTAGCAGATAAGCCCTCTATAGATGTAAGCTGTTATTATTGCTTTAATTAATTACTGCAATCATTTGACAGTTATGTGTATTCAAATATCTTCTCTCCGCTGGTGGCTTGATTTTTAATTGTCTTTAGATGTGCCTTTTTTGTATAGGAGTTTTAAGCTTTAATCTGGTATTCAAGTTTATCAACATTGTCTCTCATCGTTCATTCTTTTTGTTTTGTAGAAGAAATTCTTCCCTTCCCCAAAGTTATAATGATGTGCTTCTATATTTCCCTCTGAAAGTTTCCAAGTTTCCAAGACTTTTCACCAACTCATGAAACCTCTCTTGTTAAGATAACCATGAACTCCATGGTGCCAAATTCAGTGGTCGGTCCCCTGTCTTCAATCTGTTGACACATGAACAGCCTTTGACAATGTTTCCTTCATTCCTGGAATTCTTTTTCCCCTTGGCTTCTGGGATATTGCTTTTTTAGGGTTATTCTCCTGCTCATAGGCTTCTTTGTCCTTGCTTCCTTTGTCCTTGCTTCCTAAGTGTTGAAGTGTCTGGGATTTCCAACTTTGCACCTCTTCTCTTTTCTGTCTATCCTCACGTTCCCTTTGTTTTCATCTAGTTTTGTGGCTTTAAATATCTATACACTGATGATTCTAAAAATGTATATCTTAATTCTAGCCTCTCCTATTAACTCTGTTTTATTCAACTGCCTCTTGGATATCTATTAAGCATCTCAAACTTAATTTGGCCCAGAATCACTGATTTCTCCAAGTTATTTCTTCCGTGGTTCCAGCCCATTCATTCTGTTGTTTCAGCTTGGAATGTTGGACTTTTCTCATTCTCTTTCTTTCACAATTCATATCTAGTTTTAAGCAAATTTTGCTTTTTCTTTCTAAATCTTAACCACTTTGTGCCTCCTCCCACTATGGTTGGGGCTGCTGCTGCTTCTCTACCTTCCTTCCCTTTCTCCTTCTTACCCCCATTGACTGAAGCCATGATGGCCTCCAGTCACATCAGCAGCACCTGGCCTCAGTAACGATCCCTCTCCCCGTTCAGGCACCTGCCTTGCCCGGAGAACCTCTGTTCCCTTTACCCTGCAGGAGTCACATTCCTGGTGATCGCTGTTTGCTTCAGGACCAGGTGGAGTCTAAGGCTCCAGCCCTGCTCTCTGCTTCACTTTCCTGTTTGGTATAGATTCCCTGGAGGTGTTTCTTGTATTCCTATGCATTTCATCTTGTGATTTTGTGTCAGTTATTGTTAGGTATTTGGGGAAGAGATGTGCATCTTCACTGGGACATCCGAAAGAAAAGCCTTTATGCCTTTAATTTTTTCCTTTGAGCTCACTGTTATGTGTGCTTATATTTTTTGGTTACATTCTCCCCTTACATAATATGCAATTGCAATTTTGATTTTTTCTGAGATTCATAGGTTATCTAGGAGATACTTTCTTTACTTTTTTTATTTTTAAGGGAGAGAGAGTGAGAGAGCATGAGCAGAGTTGGGGAGGGTCTGGGAGAGAGGGAGGAAAGAGAATCTTAAGAGAATCTTAAGACGGCTCCAGGCTCAGCACAGAGCCTGACATAGGGCCTGGTCCCACCACCCTGAAATCATGACCTGAACTGAAACCAAGAGTCGGGTCCTTTTTTTTTTTTTTAAGATTTTATTTATTTATTTGAGAGAGGAAAAAAGAGATAGTGAGAGAGAGAGAGCACAAATCAGGGAGAGTGGGAGAAGCAGACTCCCTACTGAGCAGGGAGCACAATGTGGGGCTCCATCCCAGGACCCTGAGATCATGACCTGAGCCGAAGGCAGACGCTTAACCAACTGAACCACTCAGGCACCCCAAGAGTCAGATCCTTAACTGACTAAGCCACCAGGATCCCACTAGGAGATATTTTCTTAATTATTAATTTCTTAATGGCTTTTTAAAATGGCTATTTTCCCACAAATTTCTAATTTTTTGTGTTATTATTAGAGATCATGGCCTATATTTTTTATCTCATGATTACAAGCTCAAAAGGAAAAAAATATAATCTCAAAACTTAAGGAATAAAGTTCTGTAATTGTTAAATAAAAATTTTTTGACTGTATTACTCAAAGCTTCAATATTATTAATTTTTAATAATGTGATTCACCAACTTCTGAATAAATATAGTAAAACTCCCCACCATATATACATTTTCAAATTCTCCTTGAATTGCTAGGAGTTTCTGTTTGATGCAGTTGTCTGCTATGTTGTATGTTGTATCAAGTTTTATGACTGTTCTATTTTCTTTGTGGGGTGCATCTTTTAATTGTCACACAATATCCTTCTTTGTCTTTTTTTTTTTTTAAGATTTTATTTATTTATTTGACAGAGAGAGAGATCACAAGTAGGCAGAGAAGCAGGCAGAGAGAGAGGAGGATCGATGCGGGCCTCCATCCCAGGACCCTGAGATCATGACCTGAGCCGAAGGCAGAGGCTTAACCCACTGAGCCACCCAGGCGCCCTTCTTTGTCTTTTTTAACATATTTGTCCTTGCATTTTCTTTGTCCAATATTGTCACTCCTGTTTTCTTTTTGCTCACTTTTGCATGATCTACTGTTGCCTAGCTCTTTTAGCCCTTTTCTTATTAAAAAAAAAAGTATGAGTTTTAAAAAAATTTTATTTATTTTAAAGAGAGAGAGAGTGCACGTGTGAGAGCATGAGAGGGGGGAGGGGCAGAGGCAGAGGGAGAAGCAGATTCCCTGCTGAGCAAAGAGCCTGATGTGGGGCTCAATCCCATGACCTGATCTGAAATCAAGAGTCAGATGCTCAACCCACTGAGCCACCCAGGTGCCCCCCAAAATAAATGTTTTATTTAGATAATGCACAGTTGGGTTTTATTTTATTTTATTTATTTTAAAGAGATCTTTATTTATTTCAGAAGCGAAGGAGAGGGAGAGAGAATCCTAAGGAGACTCCATGCTGAGTATAGAGCCCAATGCAGGGCTTGATCTCATGACCCTGAGATTACAACCTAGGGTTGGATGCTTAACCGACTATGTCATCCAGGTGCCCCTAGATTTTATTTTTCCATCCCATCTGACGGCCTCAGAATTTTAACGGAGGAAGTAATTCTGTTCCTGTTTTTGTGTCAATGAATATACAGTGAATATACTTGGGGTGTAGGGCTTTGGTGTTATTTTGTGTTTGTTATCTATATCCGTTTGGGATGTGCTTGACCTTACATAATGGAATATCTGGCAAATAGTGGCTTAATTAAATCAACATTTCATGTTTATATTATCACATTTCATCTGATAATGATACAACTATATTCTTGGGAGTTGGTTATTTGTCTCACATGGCGAGGCCCCGGGAGGTGACCACAGGGCCAGTGTGTTGGTGCAGCTGCTCAGGAAAGCCTCAAGGCCCCGCCTCCTCTCTCTCTGCTTCCTGGCCCTAGGCTGTGGCTTTCTTTCTCATGGTGGCAAAAATCTTCCAGCAATTCCTGGCTTCATGTCCTAAGGAGGCTTCCCCTTCTGTTCAGAGAGGGAAAGCCCTTACTGGGGCTCCAGCTTACATCTACTTTGTCAGAAACGGGGACATCTGGTCTCTCCTAGATTGATCCCTCACTAGTTCTACTTGCCCTTTGAGGCTGGCATAGAAACTTGCCTCTCCTCTGGCTGCCAGATCTCTATACCCCCTGAGCAGATCAGGGTTTTCTGCTAAGACAGGAAGGTGGTGGGGGGGGTGGGGGGCTGGGCAGTGACTGGGCATTGACATCATCTGCTCTAAAAGCTCTGTGCTATTTATTTTCTCTTGCCCTTTACAGATCTTTACAAGATTGGTAAGCCTGTTATCATTTATTTCCCCCCACTATTAATCTGGCAGTTTTATTATTTTAATAACATTTTATCAGTCATAACTAAGCCTGTATTTCTCTATTACATTGTTGCTTATACCATGCAAAAAGTAACAGCAGCCTCCCATATTAGTCAAGGAATTAATGCTGCCTCAGGCAATGGATAAACCGTGAAATTTCAGTGCACTGATATAAAGAAGGTTTATTTCTTGACGTGGGTTGGGTAGTTCTCCTGTGTCACTGGCTTTCAGACACTGACTCACGGATCAGGCTGCCTTTCCCTTGCAGCGCCACCGTCTTGGATGAGATGGGTGGGTGACGGACAGAATATGCAAAAGTCACACCAACCACACAGTCACAACCTGAAAGGGTACAAATCACCTCCTCTGACATCCACAGACTAAAATTCATTCCCATGGCCACATGGAACTGAAGGGGAGCTGGGGAAAGTAGTCATCTGGTGGGCTCAGGGAGGAGAAATGGGGTGGTGGTCACAGATCATCATTTTGGTCCCGCCCGCATTGTGTTCTTGTCTTCCATATAAATACACTCACCATCTCCTTAAAGGGGATGCCCTCAAGTCCCACCAGTCATGGCATCCAGCCTGAAGTCCACAGTCTGCATGGGTTCTGCATTAATCTCTCTAATGTCTGGGTGTGGCCAAAGGCATGCTATCTAAACACCCCCCACCTTTACGACACAGTGCACAGCAATAGAGTGGGGTGGGAATGTTCAAAGGGGAGAAAGTGAGCCTCACCCGGTCACTTGCTGATAGCATTCCTGCTGTCCCGGCAGGTGAGGTCTGCCTTTCTCCTGCCCCGGGCAGTAAAGGCACAGCCTTCAGTAAGGGTAGGACTGTGCCCTCGAGGAGCCACCTCCCTGTTCATTGTTATCCTTGGTCTCATCTGAAGTGAGGGCTGAGGACCACACTCTCCTTGGACCAGCACCGTCTTTGAAACCTTCCTCATGTCCATTCATTGAGGTTGGGTACCCAAGGGTGGCTGCCATCTTGAACAATCAAAGGCTTTTTTCAGTCCAGACACAAAAACTTAGGAGGCTTCTGATCTGTTTGCTTCCATGTCCCCATAAGCACATCTAAAATTTGTTTCTAGACATATTTTGCAAGTTGACTGCCATTCTCTGCCTCTATTTCCCTGTACCTCTCCTTTCAACAGAAGGGCCACTATCTATCCCAGGCTCTCTGAAAAAGAACACAAGAGGTTGCACTCTTTTTTTTTTTTTTTTTTTTAAAGATTTTATTTATTTGACAGTGAGAAACACAGCGAGAGAGGGAACACAAGCTGGGGGAGTGAGAGAGGGAGAAGCAGGCTTCCCGCCGAACAGGGAGCCCGATGTGGGACTCGATCCCGGGTCTCCGGGATCATGACCTGAGCCGAAGGCAGTCGCTTAACCAACTGAGCCACCCAG